>PVIU01023025.1:0-28235 GCA_004026605.1 Ondatra zibethicus | reverse complement strand
CTCCCTCCCTCCCTCCCTCCATTCCTCTTTCCTTTTATTTTTTTTCTTGAAAGTTTAAGAAGGATTGATTGTAGTCCTTTAAAAGTCTGGTAGAATTCTGCTTTGATTCCACTGGTACTGAAGTTTTTTTTTCTTTTTCTTTTATTTCAGGAGGACTTTTATTATAGTTTAAATCTTTTTTGTTATGAGTTCATTTAGCATGTTGGTATCTTTTTGGTTTAACTTTGGTATTTTGGATTAATCTAGAAATTTATCCATTTCATTTATAGTTTCTAATGCAATAAAGTCCAGGTTTTTAAAGTATTCCCTTATAATATTCTGTATTTTATTAGTGTCTGTTTTAAAATTTCTCTGCTCATTTCTAATTCTGTTAATATGGGCCATCTCTTTCTTTATTTTTGTTAGCTGGGCCAAGGGTCTGTCAATCTCGTTTATCTTCTCAAAGAACAGACTCTAAACTCCATTGATTTTTTTTGTATTGTTGACTGTGTTTTATTTCATTAATTTCTGCTTTGATTTTTATTATTTTTTGCCTTCTACTTGATTTGCTTTTGGTTTGTCCCCAGTTTTCCAAGGCTTGAGTTGCACCATTTATTTGTGCTCTTTCTGATTTTTTAATGTAGGCACTTAGGGCTATAAACTTCACTCCTAGAACTGTTTTTGATGTGTCCCAGAGGTTTTATTGTGTTGTGTTTTCATAGTTCCAAGAATATTTAGATTTTTTTTCTTGATTTCATCTTTGACCCATTCATCATTCAATAATAAGTGGTTCAATATTCATGAGTTTATCAGACTTTTATTTGCTATTGATTTTAAGTTTTATTGCTAATGACCAGATAGGATATATAGGATTATTTCAATTTTCTGCTTCTGTTAAGCTTTTATTCATATCCTAGCATATGGTATATTTGAGAGAATCTTCCATATGTTGTTGAATAGAATGTATATCCTTTGGCATTTGGGTGGAATATCATGTAGGAATCTGTAAGGTCCATTTGATGTAAGGTGTCTTTTAATTCTGAGATTTTCTATTTACTTTGTCCTGATGATCTATCTGTTGGATAAAGTGGGGTGTTAAAATCTCCTTCTATGATTGTGTTTGTAGTAATCTGTATCTTTAATTTCACTAGTATGCTTTTTTATGAAATTGAATACACCAGAGTTTCATGCATATATGTTTAGTATTGTGATATTTTCTTGATTAATTGATTTTCTGTTTAGAATGAATTGACCTTCATTGTCACTTCTGATTAGTATTAGTTTGAAGTCTGTTTATCAGATATTAGCAAGTAGTGTCTGTTTGCTTCTTGATCCCATTGGCTGGGAACCCATTTTCCCATACTTTCTTGTAGACAACATATAGATGGATCTTGTTTCTGAATCCATTCAACTAGCCCGTGTCCTTTGGTTGGAGAGTTGAGGCCATTGATAGTTAGAGTATTGAAACCTATGTGTAGCTTGCAGTCATTTTGCTTCTTTGTGTTCATAATTGCAGTTTGTTTTTATTAACTTATGGCATCATTTGTTTTCCTTTGAGAATCTCTTGTCCATGCTTAGACTTCTCATCTGTTTGAAGTATTGATTCCAGTATTCTGTTCAGCATTTTTTTTGGTTGTTATTTTAAGGTGTTTGGATTGTGGACAGTTAAACTATGGCAGATAGTTTTTCTGGGTACAATAGTGTAGGCTGGTAATCACGATCGTTTAGAATTTGGAGTGTGTTTTTCCAGGCACCCGACTTTCATAGTTTCCATTGAGAAATCAAGTGTTGTTTTGATGGGGTTTCTTTTTCTTTTATATGTGACTTGTGGTTTTCTCTTAAAGTTTCCCTTTCCCCACTTCTTTGTTCTGTGTACTTAGTGTCATAACTATGATAGCTTCTGGGTTATTTCTTTTTTTGGCCTTGTCTAGTTGAGGGTTTATGTGTTTCTTATATCTGTATGGCTGTGTCTTTCCCAAGTTTGGGGGAGTTTTCTTCTGTGATCTTATTAAAGATTTGGACTATGCCATTTCTTGAGATTCTTTTACCTCTTTTTCGACTTTAATTCAGAGATTTGGTATTTGATGGTACCCCACTTTTCCTGCATGTTTCTATCCTGTGCTACTTAAACAATTTCATTTTTCTTTGCTTCTTTTGTCCAGATTCTCTACTTTATCCCCAAGTCCTGATATTCTTTCTCCAGCTTAATTCATTCTACTTGTAAAGCTTTCCCCTGGATTTTTAAATTGGGATATTAAATTTTTAATTCTATCTTTATTTAGGCTTGTTGTCTTCAATGTTTCTAACTCTTCTTTGAATTCAGTTTTCAAGTCCTGAATTATTTTTGTTATTTCATTAAAGTATGTATCTATTTATTTTGGTCATAAGTCAAGCATTTATTGTTACACTTTTAGAGTCTGATGAAGTGTTTGACCACATCTTTTTTTAAGTTTCTTGAAATCTTTGATGCAGTTTTCGTTTGTTAGTTTTGATTTCACATCCTGAGGTTCATCTAGGTAGGTCTCAGTAGAGAGTCCTTCTATGGGACTGGTGGGTTTGATGGTAGACACGCTGTTTTTGTCACTCGTGTGTTTTTTGTTTCTGTGTTCTAACCTGGGTGTGTGAAACTTCTCTCTTTAGTTGCATGTCTGGGGTTATAATCTTGCCTTCCTTAGAATGGATGTAGGAGACACGCCACCTGAACTAGGCTGGGTAAAGCTGATGGGCGAGCTGTTTAACTGGACCAGGGAAAGATGGTTCCCAAACTACCAGTCCAGGGCAGATTAGGCAAAGGGTATTCACGAATGAAGAAGGTTCATATCCATAGGATACGAACCAGGACTGTGGGTTACAGATGATGGAGAACTAGAGGAAGAGTAGGAAGGGAGGAAGTGACACTTAGAAATGGTAGCTCACATGCAAAAAGGGTTCATGGACTACAGATCTGGAACTAGACTTGTTCTCTCTGCTTCTTGCTTACAGCTCAAAATGTAAGCTTTCAGCTCCTTCTGCCATCATGTCTCCTGCCCACTCTCATGATTTCTTGCCACGATGGATGCTTACCCTTCTGGAACCATAAGCCTATATAAGCTCTTTCCTATAAAAATTGCCTTGGTCATTGCCACAACCAGCGCAGCCTGGATGCCAAGACTGGCGGGAGGTGCTGGGATTGAGACCGGGAGGCTTCTTTTCAGGTGGAAAAACAGCAACCTTTTTTTTTTGCCCTGCACTAAAGCCTTTTATACCTCTACTGCTTCTGTGGAAAACCACCAGCCAGAAAGAATACAAACATCCTTGTCAATTACAGACCACAAGGAAGTTCCCCTGTCGGTCAGGCAGAGTGAGGGCAGCTAGATCACAACAGGTCATGGTGTTTTATCACAGCAAGAGAAAAGGCCCTACTACAGAATGTAAGTTCTCCTATGAAAATAAATTGTGGGTTATATTATCTTCACTGTTTTAGATCATAATGTTTTCCTGTTTACCCATGTGTTTAAGAGACCATTTGTTACTGCCTGGCTCACAGCTAGTCTTTTAATGCTATGTTTATCTTATTGGGTGAAAATCTCCCTCTTCAGTCTGTAATTGCTGGACTTGCAGGTTGTCTCCATGATTCTATTACAGTAAATTATGAAGGTGGTCCTTACTCTAGTCCACATCCATAATCTGGGTTGCTCTTCCTTTAGATCCCACCCAACCTGAGCAAAGGCAGCAGATACCGCCAGCTCACTAGTTCTGGATGACTACTTAACATTAACCTCACACTGAATCTTGTTATCGGAAAGTTGCCGTTCACTGCACAGGCTAATTTTACAGCAACCCCTGGGGTCTCATCGAGATGAATTCTTGAAATTGAACTCTAACAGAATCAAAATTTTGCTAAAAGGAAGATTTTTTAAAAAATTGCAAAGATTCTACAAGAAAAAGACCACCTGGTCTCTGCACTCCATGAGCAAGTACAGACCATCACTTTGAATAGAGCAGGAAAGAGGTGGCCCTGAGGTGACCCTACTCTTCGATTTTGCTTCGTTGTGTCAGTGTATGAAGTATTCATCTGCTGAGTCTTAGCAAAAGGTTTAGAGGTTGGGGTGAACTTCATTTTGTGGTTAGGAAGCTTGAAGCTGGTGAGCACAAAGTAGTAGGGGTGTGATTTTAACTGCTAAGACACCTTGGCCACTCCACGCCTCATCTTCATCACACTCATGCACTACAGTGCTCAGAGGCCACCAAGCAGCACATAGGACTCCTAGTCCTCAATCTGTGACTATAGGCATGAGGGAACATAGCAGAGTCTTCTGAGAGAGTTCCTGCTTTGCTCTTCTCCAAATTCTGGCAGACCTTTCTTTCCCTGTTGTTTAGAACCATCAGTATTCCTACCATGCTGACTTTCATGTATGGGCCTCTGCCTTACTTCTCTAGAGATTGGGGAAGAATGTTGCCAAGAGCTGTATTACATCGTTATGAGCCACATGACTTAAGCATACAATCTTTCCTCATGCTTGTTATTCTTCGAAGACTTTCCTTGCACATGCATTGGTACCTCAGTCTTCTTTTGGTTGCCGTCGCTTCTCTAAGCCTTTGTTTTTGCTGTTTCCTTGGCCATCAGTGCCTTTTCTTCCAGCGTCTCTGTTCTCTCTGTTTATATTTTTATTTATTTAAGAATGGTTGGTTGCTGGACACCAATTAACACTTGAACTCTAGCCCTTGGTAAGTCCAGATATCCATCTCTTGATCCTGAGATCATCTTGCTTGGATGGAGTTCTTGGTATCACTGCCTTCAATTCCCACCCTGAGTTCTTCTTTAGATGGGAGGGGTGGAGAGCTGCCACATGCCTAAATGTTTATGTCTGTCTGTGGTCCTCACCTTTCTCACACTGGTGTCCTTGTTTCCAGGTGACTTAACCACACCTACCCAACTGAGCCCCTCTACAGGGACTGTCTCCTAACAGTGCAACCCTTGAATCTGTACTGAGTCTGGAAACTTCTGTACTAACTCTGTCCTGCTTGTTCTGGCCTTTGCGATGAAGGCCATTTTCACAACTGACCCTGTGTGTCAAGGATGCCCTCACCCTTACACCTCCAACACCTACCTCCTGTCTTCTGTGAAATACTCTTCAGTTTTTGGGGCTCATACCGGTGACAACCTTCTCTATGAGGGCTTTTTCATAGATCAAGAAATATTTGTATAGAAATGCACAAAGTGAAAGGAATTCTTCCCACACACATCAGCCCCTCTCCTCAGAGATAAATACATAGGGCTAGTTCTACTTTTAAAACTTCTGTGGGCGCTCTCTATTTAAAAATACTTTGCCTTCATTTAAAAGTTTCAAACCTGAAACAGTATCTCCTGACACTATTTATACTGGTACTATTTATAGCTACAAATTCAGAGTTATTCCTGGCATCCTATTCATTAGATCTATTTGTTACTTTAAAGAATATATCAAAACCCCTTTCTCCACTGAAAAAACTTAGAAAATACCATGGTTTCTTCAAAATTAAGAGAGAATTTATTGATCAGTCCCCTCCATTCACTTACCCTACCTTCCAGTCTCACCATCCCTTTGGCATTTGCAAGTTTGCAGCATTTATAGGTTACATTTGTAGCCTTAAAGCTTTGTCAACAGCTTTTATGAATAGTCATAACCCATAAACAAAATATGGTGTATTCCAGACTTTATCGTGTATTTGAATCAGAAGAGAAAGGGCCGATGTTTGATACTGTCATTTAAAAGAAACACCTCAAAGGAAGACCAAGTAGATGTTCTGTGAAGACTCCCTTAATTATTTAAAATTATGTCACAGGCCTTGATAAAAAGGGAAGAACACAGGTAGGGAATCCCATGTTGTCTCTAAGGTGGATAGGGAAGGTAGGCCATGACTGTCACAAAGGCCACACATGTACGCCAGGATATTGTGGGAAAAGGGATGAAGACCAAGGAAGAAGAAAAGGTTGAGTGGGGTAGGGGTGAGGTTAGGGGGTGGAGTATGGGAACAGGCAATTCACCTCCACATTTCCAGATATAATGGAGTTGAAAGCCTGGGAACTGTCTCCCCACTCTTACAAGTCATCTGAAAAATAGCTTGCTGGTGATAAACCCCAGGATTGGGAGAAGACAGAATTAGGCTGTTTCCTCAGAGAGCCCAAGATTCTTGTGAGTTGGCTAAAATGCTGAACAGGACCTCCCTGAGGGCCGTATGAGTGAACTTCTGGGTAAGGTTAATGAAGCCTTGGTAGCTATGGGCTTACCTACAGGATCCATCCGAAGATTTCATCAACCTGCATATCATCCACAGTGACCACAGGAGTCTGGGCAAAGCTGGGTCAGACATGGGAGGGGGACTGGGATGTGGACAATGCAGGAAAGCAGGAGCATCCTATGGTTATGACAGTCAGAAGCCTCACAGCCAATAGCAAGAGACTTCTTGGGGGAAAAAGGATTTCATAAAGGTCCTAACCTATAGCACCAACTGGAGGGCTCTGTGGCGATGGAAGAATCTGCTCGCCCACACTGTGCCGAGGACTGGAAGCTGTCTCCATGTGTCTAGAAACCAGACTGGCAACCGGAAGGGCCGAGGAGTAATGAGGTGTGGAAGCCCAAGCATCCAAAGGCATTCTTTATTGCATTAAGCTGAATTATATGACTGAATTGAAACATTTTTTTTCTCTTCTAGCACATGTAGACATCTGGAGAGATATACCAGTTATAGTGAAGAAGCCACACTATCCTTGCACATCTGGGTGTGTCTGAGTCTTCAGCGCCAAGAGGTCTGCACTGCTGTTATCATTTTTTTTTTAAAAAACTGCCCAGTGTTTAAACATCTGGCAAACAACCTCTAGTCCAAGAAAGCCCGACTGCCCTGTAAAAACTGGATTATCCATGGTCATGGGGGACAGGGAGAGGCTTGATTATTTGAAACTTCTCACAATAACTCAAAAATCTCATTTTCGGTGAGGACTGACCATTGACCAAAATTTCCAGTTGCTCAGGGGTTACCAAGTGGGCTCTTTTGAACTGTACCTCTTTGTATTGCCCCCTACCAGGGGAAAGATGGTTGTGAAATCATTAAATATGATTTTCACTCCCTGTAGGTGCTGGGACTGGGCGTGATGCAGGTAGCAGCTGAGAATGAGTTAAGCCTCCGAGTCAGTCTAGTGTAACTAGACACGTATCTCAAGGTAGCCATGGCCTTCCTAGGAGACCTTCCTCTTCAGTGCCAATTGTCCCAGTGCCCCAAGAATACAAACTCTTTCTCCAGGCTGTAGGACTTGCTTGCTCATGCTGGCCTCTGTCTTCCTTCTTCTCCTCCATCTGCTTTCATCTTGTACCTCACAGAGTAAACACCACCCTTATGCCAAATGTAGGTTAAATGTTTTGTTGTACAAATCTTTAAAAACCCAAAGCTCTTTTCTTTTCCTTGCAGATATGACCCTGCTTGTTGCTCAGTTCCTTTGAGAGCCAGCCCCTTGTCATAGTCAGTTTCTCAGTTTAGCCGTCTGCTTGACGAAATGGTCCCTTTCTTACGTGGTCTTCTGTGACTTCTCATCATTACTATTCCCAACCTCCTAGTCGTTGATGACTTATCACAAGTTGTGACTTTAGTTTCTATAGCGTCTCTCACACTGGAGAATAAGCTCTAAGAGGACCAGGCATGTATTTGTCCAAATGGCAGAGGTCTTGTCAATGGGCTTCACTCTCAGTGAGTGGTAGTGGAAAACTATTGAATGCTCTGAGCTCTGTTCGGACACACGGTATCCAAAAGGAAGAAGAGAGACACAAGACCTCCACACAGTCTGCAAGATGGATAGTGTTTCTCAAGGAGGTTGTACCTTGGTTATCACCAGGGAATTACTTAGAGTCTACAAGCTTGATAGTGTCCTTCAAGGAGACTGTGCCGTCATTATCTCTGGGGAGATGAAGCAGCAAGCTTCTGTGTGCCAGAGTGAGAGTTAAAATGGAGTAGAATAAAGGAGGAAGACGAGTGAAGCCTGTTCAGAGTAAAACAGATGTTGAACCTCAAATCCACTTTGTTTCCATGCAGAACTGGGGGAGTGGGAGCACTTGGGAGATAATAAGGAGGATTTGCCCGGCTTTGGCTCCTTCCTGAATTGCCCAGTCACGGGTGACCTGGGACACTTTCTCGGCTCCCTCCTCCCCTTGACCCCTTGCAACCTCCCCAATGAGTCACTCACTGGTGTGTGCTTGTGGAAAAGAACTAGCAAGTGGCAGAGGGAAGGGGGCTTGGAGAAGAAACCAGGAGCTGGCTTCTGCGAGACTCTGAAACCGTTCAGACCCACAGTGCATTTGTAGTTGTCTCCTGGATCACCAGGGAAGCATTATGCCTGAGTATTGGCGTTCTGAGCTGCTGACAATGTTGCTTTATGGAAATAAACAAGTTCAATGAGCTATGGGCATGGGGCCCGAAAGGGGGCGGGGCCAACTCCTAGTCTCAGGTGGAAGGGTTTCTGTCCTTTGGTGAGATAATTAATGATGGAGGTCAAAGGATGCTGCCTGCATCACTCTGGAGTGCCACCCAAGTTCTCCTGGGCATGACTCCTCATGCTCACACTCAAGCAGAGAGCATTAGGAACCTACATAAGCCAGAAATTTGTGTTATTGAAAATCAGTGCAATGAACACATAGCTTTGCCTGGTGAATACATAGACTAAAGATTATATGAATTTATAAAAATTATATCTTATGTACTTATATTTTAGGAACACTTCAATGTCAAGAGCAAAACTGTCCTGTCTGGAAACCTCTTAAATTTCTTATAGTGCTGACATTTAATATTTGAAGTGACATGGGCAGTCAACAGAGAGAAAGCAGAAAGGAGAAATGAATTAAATCTACCATCGGAGACTGGTCTCCAAGAGCTTCTTATGGACAAAAGGACCATGGTCCTCAGGGGACAGGGAGACTCTGGGTAGGAAAGAGGCAGTTTCTGGGTGGTTTTGGTATCCTTGTCAGACAACAGGGTAGAGTCTTCTAGCCCTCACTCCTGTTTCTAAGACCATTTCTCCCTGTTTGGCAAATCCTCTCTTTCCATCCATCCACCAGCTCCTTTTCCTCCTGGCTCTCCCGGCTGTGGACAGTGCCCCCACTGTCTAAGGCAGGCTGTCCCTGAAGGCTGCGCTGCACGGTTATCACCACTTCGCTTTCTCCTCATGTAGCATTCTGTTTTCTAGAGGATTCTAAGAAATTACTAAAGTGCAATACATGGTCACTGTTTTCCTCACTGTCCTTCCACAGTCTGGCTCAGGGTCACACTCAAGGTGTGTCCACTGTTCCCAAAGGACCTCATAATCCTCTGGACAACCACAGATGCCTTCCTCAGCTCTTCCTCCCTTGCTTCAGAGCTAGAAATTCCCGAAGTCATTGCTTTTCTTATCCCTTAAGCCAACAACAATCCCCATAGCCTGTTGTCCCAACTTCTTTCATACTCAGCATCAACCATGAGTTATAACATTTTAGCTTATCCTTACAATAGAAAATAAGAAAATAACCTTTCCACCTAAACTATTGCTTGCTACAGTTTCGGTAACTTGTGGTAAAATACTTGACTAATCACGCACTAGAACTCCCTGGTCTATTTGACTAGTTAAATTATATTCTTTATTTTATTTTAGCATTGTATTTTGGTGAAACAAAATGTTTTACAACTTCTCAGAGCACACTGTGGTAATTCAGCACATATATATTATAATTAAATCAGGGTTATAAGCATTTTCATCTCTTCAAATATTAATACTCTATGTGTCAGAAATGTCATAATTTTTTAGTAAGTTTGAAGTGTGTCTTTGTTGTCTTGACCTATTGCGACTCCATTGTGCTTGAGAAAGACCAGAAGATGTCCCTCCTATCTGTCCACTGCCCCTGATTCGGCTTCTCTCTTCTCCCTCCCATACCTTCGTATCTCCAGGAACTGTTGTTCAGTTCCATTCCATGCCTCTCCAGGAACAAGGCTGACTTACTACATTCCACAAATGACTGAGACCACATAGTATTTGTCTTTGTTCCTAGCTTATTTCACTTAATGCAATAACCTGCAGCTTCATCCTCGTCCCTACAAATGACAGCTTTTCATTCTTTTGTTATAACTCAGTGAGAGGTGTTCATGTAAATCTACGGGGTATAAAATCAACATACAGAAAACAGTTCTATCTTCATGCATCAATGATAAGCTTTCTATAAAAGAAATGAAGGAATAGATCACATTCATTATAGTTAAATAATGAAAATGACCATGGAAGTGAAATATCTCTACATTGAAAATTATAAAATACATGAAGAGGACATAATAAATGGAGAGATACCCTGTGTTCATAGATTAGAAAAATTGATAATATTAAAATGATCACATTACAGCTATCTGTAGATTCAATGTCATTCCAATTTGATTACCCATGTTGTCATGCTATGATTGATCTTGTCCCATACATCTCCTGTAACGGGGAAAGTAAAGCCACCGAGGGAAAGTAATATGTGAATTAGTAGGACAGGAACCTTGAAAAGGAATCCAGTATTCAGTACCAGCGTCTTCCTACCTCTTTGATCTGAAATAATAACAGAAGCTATAGGTGGGGAAAGAGCCACTGTGGGCAGAGGACATACCCTGGGCAAAGCCATGACTCCCGAGGCTCTGATCATCTTGTGGAAACACAGACTCTGAAAACATGGGCAGCCCTCACCACCTGGAAGAGCTGGGCAGCCCCAGGCACCTGTTCCTGGAGTTTTTCTGGTTGTTTCTCCAAATTGCTCTCTTGGAGACAGATTCAGCCTCTGCTCATTGGCCCAGAGCCTCATTCGGACCTGAGCTCCTTGACTACTCACTCAGGAGTGCATGCTAATTACCTACAAGAGGCACATGGGAACCATGCTGCTTGGGGCAGCCCAAGCCTCTTTGTGCCCCCCCCTTTGGTCTTGGCCTCTATTGAGTCCCATGGAAAAGCTCAACACTTGCTTTTCTTACCTGGGTTGTTACCTCTGCATGTAGCATCATCGTCACCACCTTCCCTCGGAACACCAGACACTTTAATTCCCTTTTCCTAAACTTCTGATTAGATCTCAGGGTGCACGTTCAGTCAGAGCTCTCCTCTGGGCTGCCCCTGATTACCATTCTGGCTTCATCACAAACACCAGCTCCTCTGAGAGGCCTTGAGTGACCTGCCAGCCTGGCCCATGACTTCATCCCCTGCAGGGCTCAGGTATTCTTCTTTTCATAGTATTAAGCACTAAGTAATCACACTTGTGTGTTTGTTTAGTTGCCATAGTTTTCTTACTAGAATTCAGACATCCCTTCTAGAGCAGAAGCATTCAGTTTTGGGTATCCCCATATGAAAGCCATATCTGTCTCGAAATAGACATTTAAAAATCACATGTTCAACAGAAGTAGTGGACTTTTGTAATGAACTAATTCTACAAAACTTTATCTCTTTGTGCTGTGATCACAGGGGGCTAGAAAGTCCTGCAATAAGCTTTCTCATTGGCTCACAGTCTCATATGCCCAGTATAGCAAAGGAGAGCCACCCAAGGACTAACCTTTGTGACAATCACCAAGGTCTTTCTGACATTCTTGATCCAACAGTGAGTTACCCCCATTACCACTAAATCAGGCTCCTTTATATTCACCCCAAACCAGAGTGGTTGTCTTTCTCTCTAATCGCTTTGTGCAAGGTACATGCCTTCACTTCCTGGCTGCTAATTCCCTCCGCTTGATGTCTGAGTTCCCAGGGACAGTATCTCTCTTTTCCTGATCCTTCTGTCGTGGAATCCCAGAGACATCAGAGAAGTCCAAGAGTCTTCTGGAGAGCCAAGAGAGAGACCATGGCTTATTTCATTCTTCTGCAGGTGTTGGGGTGGCTTTTCCAGTTTGCAGCGCTTGCCCCGTTGGGATGTATTCTTTCTCATCAAAATACGGTGAGCTTCAAGGCTCCCTGCCGCCTCACACCTTAGCCACATTCCCCTGGGCCCACTTCCCATGATTCGCTGTTTCTCATAAAATGTTTTCTGATCCTTTTCCACAGGCCCCAGCCCCGCATCCTGCATCACTCTCTGCCTCACAGTCACCTCTAAAGGACTGTGTCTGTCTCTCCTCATTCCAAAATTCCTCTGAACCCACAGATCGTCACTCAAAGCTTTTTTTTAAGGGAATATTCTGTATTCACTCTCCCTAGTTTTCCCTAGCAGACCGGTTCCAGTCATCTTCCAGCATGCTGTCTGCCTGCCTGCACAAATCTGCCTCCACAGGACCCTAATGAGTCCAAATGCAACTAGGTATCACGTTTTGGCTCTCCATTTACACTCCCTGTTTGGTGGGATTGTCTTCCAGGTTTTAAAAATTTGTGGGTTTTTGTTTGTTTGTTTTTTTAAGTCGTGATGGGGAAGAGGATGTCTATATTTTGTTTATTTGTTTAGATTTCAAAATTTTATTTTATGTGTGTGAATGTTTTGCCTGCACATGTGTATGTACACCTTATGTGTGGTGTTCCTGGTGCCGATGGAGGTCAAAGCGGGCATTGGGTCCCCTGGATTGAAGTCACAGATAGCTGTGAGTTTCCATGTGCATCTGGGAGTCTAACTCAAGTACTCTGCAAGGACTACAAGAGTTCTTAACTGCTGCATCAAATCATCTCTCCAGCTCCTGTACTTTCTTTAAATAATTTCTTTTCTCTCTTTAGGACCATGAGAGGAGAGTAGAAGTTGGAAGGCATTAATGAATTAACTCTCATGATTCCAGAGTGATTCCTCTTTGCCCCTCTTCTCCCTTTGTCTTCTGTGCCTCCTGTCCACAACCAGGAAGCTGCAACTCAGAGAAATGACCTCGAATCAATCAGAAACCTCTTCTGCACAGTGTGGCAGAGGGAACAGAAGGTGGCAGAATGGAGGGGAAGAGTCTCTGCCCTCAGGGGTCTTTCAGTTTATTAGAGAAGCAGAGGTAAAGGAAAACACAGCACGGTGGTGGAAGGAAATGGCTTGGCAGGCCAGAGTCTTGGCTCTTGGGTCTTTGTTTCACCCACCATCGACTCTCCTGGCAACTGTCTAGGAATATTTCAGAGTCACTTGGGTAGAGCCTGAGAATGAATCAAACGTCTCTTGTCATCGACCCACCAGGTCTGGCTGAGAGCTGTGATGGTCATTCTGTCCATTCCTGGCCCCGAGGCCAGACCACATCAATTCATCCTGCTCAGCCAGGGGTAGCTCCTGTTTCCAAACCTCACCGGAGACGATCCTGCCCAGCACTGTCTACTTTTCCTGCTTCGGTGGTTTTGGGCCTTGGAACTGAACGGCTAAACCCAGCTGCATTCCTTGGACAGCCTGAAGCCCTGCATATTTGTCAAGCCCTCTCGGAGAGGGAACTCAAGGGGATCTAGAGGCAAAGGCTCACACAGGGAGGCACAGCCAGAGTCAGCTTTTTCCACTGGGCCATTCAGCTACATTCTGACCATGCTCCAAAGTGGGAAAGTGGTTCCTGTTTGTAAAAAGATGAATGTTGCTGTTTGATTTCTTCCTGCATCTGGGCCCAGAAACCCTGGCACAGAAAACCTACTCTAATTTGGAAAAAAAAAGAAAAAAAAAGACTTTGAATTCCACCTGCCTGCTCAACAGTCAGCGCCTCCTTTTCTTCCATCCACCAACCATGTGGGATTGCAGCCTGCCAGGATAGGTCTAATGGACAGACCTTTCTCTGCTTGGGGTCCCCCAGTTCTATTGTCTGTCCTGCTAGATGGAATGCTGACAGCTGTTATCACTCAGTGCTGCCATACACTGAGGCTTCAAACAAGGGAAGAGGAAGTGGTCTTGGGTGAAGTGGTCATGCCAGGGGGACAGAGTATGGAGGGAAGGCTGAGGTTTAAGCATCTTTAAGACAGAGCCTTGGATCATTTGCTTTAAATGTCTTCATTATGGAAAATTCCATTCTTTCCAGATCATTTTAAGGGTCTGGATTTTTGGATGGAGGTAGTTCGCAGGGCCTGATGGCCAGCTGTCGTGGAAAGCATGTAAGAACCGGGCAGCCCGCGCTGCTGCATCTTCAGCCCAGGAAGCTGCTCCCCCCCCCCCCGCAACATTGCCGTACTGTCCCCAGGAGAGGGGGGCTGGGAATAAGGGAAAGAATGCCTCTGCCTCCATAAAGCACCTGCGGATTGCAAAGCTCGCTCCAGACTTGCAGGACGTCAGCCACTTCTAGGGGAGAACTTTCAGGAAGACTATAAAGGCAGAAACTGCTCAGCAAAGGGTCATAGGAGGTACTATAGACAACGTTGGCAGGAAATACCTACCTTGCAAACAAAAACAGCAGGAAGTTATCAGTTTAAAAGGCATTTCTGGGAAATGGAGATGAATTCTGTGTGTGCTTTAAGATGAGAGTTACATGAGCCTTGGCATGCCAGTGTTGTGAGTCTTCTTGTATTGGGATTCACCCTTACCCTTGGCCAACCAGTGGCTCTGCTTCCTGGCAGGCTGACATTTCTTGATTATGTTAAGTGGTCTCTACCTTTCTTTTGGATTTCCCCTTAAGAGCCCAGAGATGGGGTGACTCTAGGTGTCTTCCTCCTCTCTTTCTTTCAGGCTGAGGCTCAGCAGTGTGCCACGCTCTGTCAAAGCCTCGGTCCTTGAAGCATGGATGAAGTGTTCTCCAGTTCTGCTACCCTCCTATAGTTACTTCTTTGGTCCTAGAGGTGTTGAGTGGTCCCCACCCTTGTTAGTCTTGTGACATCATGCTTTTCTGATTTTCCTTAACTCATCCACATCCCAGCAGGTCCCTCCTCCTGTGAAACTTTTTTCACCCTTACCCGAGTGTATCATGTTTCTTACTGGGGACCCGACGGGAAATGAGAGGCAAGTAAAGATCTTGGTTTCCTCTCAAGGCTCCAGAGAATGCCAAGAATATTGAGCCCCAAACATTAGAGAATAGATAACAAGAATATTTCTATGGAAATGGGGGAGTTTAGTGTTATCAGTTCCCATCCTGCTGCCTTCTATCAGCTTCTGAAACACTGTAGCTACCAAGAGAAGCCTAGACATGTAGATGTGGCTGAATCTCTAGCCTAGGGGAGTCATGGGCTGAAAACCCAAGCAGAGAGAGCAGGAGGTTCAGCTCTGCCTTTGTAAATGGGTGCAGCTGAACTATACCTATTACGTCATGAACACCAGGGGACGATGCTGAAACCTACATCCCTGGAAAATAGAAAGGTGATGCCCAGGAGAGGGAAGAAGGTAGAGTACAATTCTGGAGCAAAGCCCTAGGTTAACACACCTGCTGGCTTAGAGACTGAATCTGTGACGTTCCTCATACCACACAATGGGAATATCAAGCTGTTCACATTTAATCTAAAGTTGAGCCACACAAGGTGAACATGTAAAGCAAACTCCAGAATACTTGGAGACTATTAACAAGGCAGATATCTACTGAAAACTTTTTAATGGAAAAAACTTTACCTCAGATGAAATTAAAATGATAAAACAACCTGAAAATGAATTGGAAATAAGTCTGCTTAGGATTGTTAAAGACAAATTAAACGATACAGGAAGCAATAATGCAAAGGAACAAAAAATTTAAATGCATGTGAAAGTAGCAGCAATAAAAGAAGATGTGTACTAAATACAGCTTTGGGGGAAAATCATGTGATAGGAAAAAGAAATGTTTAGCAGTTAGAGTCAAAACAGTAAATAAAGAGTAAATGAAGAACAATTTTATATGTCAAATCGATCAGGCCTGTGGTGATGTAATATCTGGTCAAATTTTATTCTGGGAAATACTGCATGGATATTTTGGATGAAATTAACATTTTAACTAAATCAGACTGTTGTCCATGGTCATGCTATCTACCGGATATAACTAAATTTCAATCTGGAGAGTACTGAAGAAAGAAAGAGTCAGCCTAAAATTTTAATGATGATTGATGAATGCAAAATAAAGACATATTTACATACATAAAACTAAGGATATTTACCACACAGAACCCTTGCATTTAGTCAGGTGAAGGCCTGAAGACAGTTGAACCTCTCTAGCTCTCTCAGGTACAAGACTTTTCTGACAGACTTCACACCGCGTCAGAGTAACTAGGAATCTAGGACCTCCTTGTCCCACTGCAGATTTGGACTTAACCACACCTTAGCATTTTTAGGTAGTGCCTTCTCACTGCCTCCTTGCATGGAAGAAGGGGTAAGATTGTGGTTGCTTTGGGACTCATTTAATAAGGACCTGATTTTCATGACCAAATAAGTGTTCAAACCTCCATCCTCTGAAGCCTTAGTTGTAAGCTTTAGCCTTTAATGGCTGAGCTGGTGTTCCATCCCTCCATCCCTCCAACCTATTGAGCAAGAGGGTTGGCCTCCATGTGTGAGTTTGGGGTGATACAAACATTTACCATTGATGAGTAAGACGATGGTAGCTATTTTTATGCCAATGGGTTAACCAGCTCACAGTGGGTGGAGTAGACAGAAAGAACACGGGCTTTGCTGATGTGAGAGTGAGGTCCAAATTAATTAAGCTCGCCCCAAGGACTTTTGTTCTAGAGATGATACACTTTCTTCATTGTTTAAGTCAGTTTAGATGGTAAAGATTCCTGTTACTTGTAGCCTAGATCATCCAAAGTCATTGAACTACCAAACCAAATTCTTGACGTTAGGGGAGAGGAAGTGCCATGCAGTCTCAGATCTATGGTTTCTCCCTGAGAGTGGGACAGCCAGGAAGACAGCTAGCTTCGGTTTCCTGTATCACAATGGGGAGGGAGAAAGGCAATCAGCAAACTGGGCCATGAGTGGCTGGGGAGGCAGAATTGTCCTAGGGCTTTCAACTGAAGCACTCTCCTAATGACCAACCAGGCAGGAATCCAGGAGGGAAGATGACCAGGCTCCTGGAGCTTCTTGCCACTCAGATTAGATGCATGGAGGTAATAAAACCACCCCAAAGAAACTGTGAAAAGAGGCCCTGGGGAACGCATCCAAAGGAGCGCAAAGGGAGGAGAACAGAAGGAACATGGGGAAGGAAAATCTTCCAGACCAAATGACGATCCAAAAATAATGAGACCAAAGTTCAAAGAAGTAATTTAAACCAAATAAGGCAGGGAAGGCCAAGCCAGCAAGGGGCGGGCATGCTCCACAGGGAGCCAGTGAGCAGCAGGCAGCAGGACAGGGCTAAGCAGAGTTCAGTTTAGGACAACCAATGGGTCAGAGGGAAGGCAGATAAGCTGCTGAAGCTGCCAAGGTCAGAGGAGAGGCAGGACTAACTGATACCTTCTCACCTTTGCAGTCCCACCATACCCGGGGCATCGCCTTCACCTCACCATTAGCAGGACTGCTCCAATTTGCAAAGCATGTCCGAATCCTCTGGACCAGACCAATAAAGAAAGCCTTGCTTACGTATAACCACATTTCTGTTTAGGCACTAGTTTAGATTTGATTGCAGCAAAGAATTACAGGACCATTCCACGAGCTTAGGAAGGTGGAAGCTGAGTTCATTAACTGCTTGTTCAGCTTGTAGACTTGAGAATCTTGACGGTCATAAAACCCAAGTGATTGCCCAAGGATATAGAAATAGAACATACCACTGGCTCATTTGTTCATTCTGCATGTGGGTGTGAGTTTTCATTTACACAGAAAAACACCTTTTTGTTTCTTTTCCTGTTTACCACATGCACTATTTCAAATGTGTGCCCTCTACCATCTACTCAGCTTCAGAAGTCTTAACTAAGCAGTGTGTGTGTGTGTGTGTGTGTGTGTGTGTGTGTGTGTGCGCGCGTGCGTGCGTGCGTGCCTGTGTGTGGTGTTGTCGTTGGCCAGGACTTCAGCATTTAAAGAGGTATTGACATTTGAGGAGTAGAGTACTGGAAAACTATCCCTCTGGGTCCTTTATTCAATTGTGATGTCCAGTACTTCTTTTCTTGACAGAAGATGAAACTGAACGGTGCACCATGCTCACCAATGGATTCCTGTTGCACTCAGAGACACAAAGGAAATGTTCTTTTAGCCCTTGAGTATTTTCTTCTGCCTGCTCTAGGATGAGCCCTAACAGCATCGGTTAGTAGGGTGATATTGCTGGTCTCAGTCTCATCTAGATAGGGTAACATTGTATCTTAAATGACTCTGAATTGCTTGGGAATGCCTTCCTTTCCTTTCAAGGAGCTACCTGAACACATGTCATGATGGAAGAAGAGAAAAGAGATACTCTGAATCAACTTGCTATATAGATTCTGATATTTAGATTCTGATTGATCTCCGCTGCGGTGGATGTCCGATCTTTAGTGCCAATGGCCATTGGGGACAATGCAGTTTCTTCTTAACCTGGGGTCCTATCGGTATCACTTTGGCCTTTCTCTGGAGCAAAGTGAGTTTCTGGGTCCATTGCTAATATTGAAGATCCCAGAGCACAGAAGTAGAACTATAAATTCTCAGATACATAGGTGTAAGGTATAAGCTTCCTACCCGGTCTTGCACCTGCCATGCTACTGAGCAGTCAATGTTGATTGCGCCTTTCCCTGGGGCTCTTCTGGGAGGCTCACAGCTTCTGCCAGGCTTTGGCTGGTTACATCACTGCTGGTGACCTCCAGCAAGTGTTTCCAGGTCCTTCTAAATCTACCTGGAGCTTTGACTCTGCCCCCACCCCCACCTTGTTCTGTGTGTCCTTTTGGCTCCTTCTGAGGGGGAGAGAATAAAGTCAGGTGACTTTGACCTCTTCGCTCTACTACTGTCTGCTTCCTGCAGGCCACCTTGGGTCAGTCAGGTCATTTTCCTGGCATCCCGACCTGAGATACGCCTTTCCTCTCCTGGTTCCCTGAAATAGGCAGACAACGGCAAGGACCAGAACTTGCCTTCCGTGATGCGGTACGGATTTTGAAGTTTTTAAATATACAGCCGTTATCTTAGTGACACAGCCCTTGAAGTAGAGAGGCAGGTAACCTATGTAGGAAGGAAGCTATCCTTAAGGCTGCATTGTGATTGAGAAAGGGAACTAAAGCAGACAAGCCTCCTGCACAGGAGCAGCGTCACCAAGGTTCCACATGTGCCTTTTGAAATGTGGGGCCACGGACTTCTTTCTCTTTCTTTTAATTTAAAGTAGCGCATAATCTCCATCCTTCGTGTCCCCCATCCTCCTTCAGCGGCACGACAGGCCAACCTCTAGGTGCCACATGAGTCCTACTGACTGGTGTGTTAATTAGTGCATATCCCAACACAGGTACAGATTTCATATCCCTGGACACATCTTCAACTCAGCTGCCTTATCAGGAAGGTGAAGCTATACTTGTTTCTTTGTCCCTAGGCTTCTGGTGATCGTGGATCCTTGTGAAACAGATAGTCAATACTAAGCGGATAACGACCATCTTTCTAATATCCATACATAGTAATTAATGCCTAGTGTAGGATCCCGAGTCCCTGGCCAATTTCCTCGAAGTGAATCTAACTGGGTTAGGCCTGTTTCTAAGAGCCTGTCTCTAGGAATTTAGAATCTGTGAAGACACGATTTCCGTGTGAGCTCATGCAGACGAGTCCAAAGTCAGAGGAAGCTGTGACTGGAGTGTTAAATGGTAAATCAACAGCCTCAGATTTCAGGAGTCACAAGTCCTGTCAGCCAGCAGCGCCTCTGGAGCTTCAGAGTGTGACTTTGCAGGACGTGCAGGGACCTGCTACAGCTCTGTGCCTGAAGAAGCTCAGAGCATTCGGCATAGGCCTATCCTGTCACAGGTCCACCCAATCAGAGCTCTGTTGCTATGCCTCCTCCATCTGTCTGACTCTGGGCACAGCGAACACTGTTTGCAGACATCTCTCTGCTGTCTGCCGTTATTTAGACTGATGTTCAGACACCGTGTGCATCCTTTTCTTATTGTGCTCCCTGCTTCCCCACCACTCAGCCTTGGGGACTGACACCCTAACTGCTATCTGACTATCTGTGTAGACGTACAGGCATACATGGGAATCAGACTCAGCATTACTAACTGAGAGATCTTGGCTCAAGTCAGAAAATGATATCTAAAAGGATCCTTATTCCAAGCCATGCAATGCTGAATCTGCTGCACATGGTATTTGGGGACACTAATTAAAAGGGTGCCATAGCTATGTCAGAAGTTTAACTTTCTCTCCTTCTCTGCTTTCAGGAGTAAACAGGGGAGAGATAATTCAGGGGAGAGAGTATTCAGTCTTTTTCATTACCCTGTATTCCCACCTCTCACGGGGTCCCGGAAGCTAGTGTGGCTATTCCCAAGGTGTCAGTGAACTGGGACCTCTCTGCCTTCCTCTCCTCTTTTAGGACATCTGGATTCTGTTTGCTCATCTCCCCTCCCACACACCCATGATCTCACAAGAGAGGATAAAAGCCAGGCAAGCATATCCTTGAGAGAGGACTATATGTCGCCAGTGTTCATGACAATCCCAGAGTACACTGGGGAGGGAAGAATGGTGGATGAGCGAATGATATGAGATCAAATGATGGGAAAGAAAGGGGGGTGCCTCTGGAATAGGAAGATAGGGCAGGTCTGGGAGTTTAGGCTACTAAAGCAGTGTGTGTGAGTACATACAAAGGCCAGAGGTCATCTGTTGTTACTCTTCTGGAGCCATTCACATTATTTTTCCCTTTAACATCTTTAATAAGACATTACTGCACACATGACGTCCCCCCAAGTGTGTCAGCCATACATGGGGATGAGTATGACCACTCAAACCACTTTAAATTTATTTTGGAGATTCTTTAACAGACCAATTTGTTCACCTTGTTTTTTGAGACAGGTTTTCTCATTGGCTCAGGGGTGCTGATGGGTCTAGTCTGGCTGGCTGGTGAGCCCCCGGGCGTCTCCCGTCTCTGCTTTGCCAGATGGCAGGTGCACAGCAGTGGATGCCGGGGAGTGATTGCGTGTCCCCAGGCTCAGGTAGCAAGCGCTGGCCGAGTTTTCTCTCCACCCCTGACGACAAGGATGGTAACAGCCACCTTTGACTTGTCTTTGTTGAACTTCCCGAAATGTTGAAGGGGATGTGTGAGCATAGGTCAGAACAGCCACGCAGCCATGGTGGCCCAGACTCAGCGTTGCTCTGTCCCAGTTGCTTTGTAAGCATTGTGCCGGCTTATCTGCATTTTCTACAGCTTTATAAGAACACACATAACTCAAGATGCTTAATAAGGGTCACAATGGGATAGGGCAGGTTGTGGAAAGAGGATGAATTTGCTAGAAATCTGAATGCAGTTAGTTCTTAACCTGCAGTTGCTAAAAGGGAAGTTAGGGAGAAAGCCGAACCACCTTCCTTCAGAAGAATTTCTCCAGTACGTTGATGCCCCGGCCCCTCTCTTCCTCAGCTTCTCCACTGTGTCTCCTTTTCTAGACAGTTGTTCTAGCTGGAGGATAAGAGGGGAGCTTTGTCATGATGGACCCCCCCCGACACGCGCGCGTGCACACATACACACACACACACCAGGATATAAAGAATAATGGAAACATCTGGTAGCGAGTTCTGATCTTATTTTTGAAGAACAGAACACAAAAACACAAGTTGTGGTCTTGTGTTTTAAGAGATAGAAGAAAGTAAAAGGAATTGCCATGTTTTAAGGTTTTCAGCAAAGACAAGTTTTTCAGTAAAGTAATATTTGCTATGATAAATGAATATTTTTCTGATATTAGGGATTCTGTAAGATCATAATCTTTCTTTAATAAATTCAAGTACATTTCTTTAATAAGTTTACCTTTAATTTTTAAAAAGTATAAAGAGGGTTATGTTAATGATAGATTACTGGGTGTCTCCTGTTTCCTTCTTTGTGCTTCAATGCTTTGATGGTTTTTAAACACCATTTAAAAACAAGGCTATATCATTTATTACAGATGCAATGTGGTTTTCTTTATAAGCAAAGGATGCCAGGATGTAGCTTGAGAAGTAACTCAGTGCTGTTTACTTTTACCTGTAGATCTCATGAGGCTTGCACATATTATTGTGTGCATGTATGTGTGTGTGTGTGCATATCATGTACGTTGAGAATTGCACTGTCTCAGTCACTCTGATCCATGGGGACACTGTATGATACTGAAGTTCAAGGGAAAGAACAGATAAACGGGGACTACTAACATTGGACGTGACTACAGAATATTCTGGAAGTTCAAAATCTTTGCTGCTTCAACATAGAATGGTCTTGGTCTCTCCAAATTCAGGTGATACTCCAGCCTTAGTTGGGTTGGCATTGAGAGGGAGGTTGGGGGGTGGAATGGAGGGAACATACCAGCCTGCTGGCTCTTCTCCCAGCATGCAGACTAGTGGGTGGGCTGTCCATTAAGGCAGAAGCGGGGAACAAGGTCCTTTGTGTAGCCGGATTGCACTGAGGGAGACCAGAGGCAGGGAGGAACTTCTCTTGCCAGCATTTCTCAGAAACACGGTGGAAGTCTCTCAGACAAAGCAGACAGGTCGGCGTAGTCAGAAGAGGGCGAGAAATGAGACCTGCCAACATACCAGGGACAGTGGTGAAATCTCGGGTGTCTGGGGGGTCTGCCAGCTGTACTTTCCTAGCAGCTTGAGCAGCGGCTTTCAATACCTGTTTCTGGAGAACAGGTTGGAATTGGCTGTCAGACCATGTAGGCTCAACTGTGGCCTGAAAGACCCAACTGTGCCTGAATTCACTTCCTGGTTCCAGCTCTTAACTGCAAGGATCTGCTTCTGTCTGGGTCCTTTGTTTGGTCGTGGGAATCTTATGGGTCCAGTCTTATGATCTCAATGCTATGTTATCCCCCATCCCCCGCTGTTTTGCTTTTTTCTTTGGCATTGCTGGCTACCATCCATTCTTTACCTATCAAGAGACACATCTGGCTGAGTTAAGTGCCCAAGGGCAGGACTGAAGTCCTTTTCCTGTACTCTCAGGGTCAGTGGCCTCCTCTTTTACCTCCACTCTTCATAATTAACACAGAAGGGAACAGACAGCATATAAACAAACAAAAGTTAATACAAAACAGAAAGGCGATTTCCTGGCCTTGGGACAGAGGCACAGCCCAAAGCTGTAGCCACACAGGCCCTTTTTCCATGACCAAAGAATCGTATGTCACGACCCCAGGTTGAGTAACTACAATGCAATACCAGGGTGCTGAAAGTGCTGGGATCTGTTGCCCTCCAGTAGGTCACTTCTTAGCTATAATATAATTTTAGAGCTGTAATATAATTTTACAGATGGAAAATTCCAGAGAGAAATGGCTTGCTCTGGGTTGCAAAGCAAGATGTTAGTCAACCAAAAAGAAGCAGCATAGGCCGGCTCCCAGATGTTTGATATGCCTGGATCTTTAAAGGGGTTTGGCTAGGGTGAGTGTCTGGCAAGTTTTTAGGAAGGGAAGCCAGACTGACAGACATCAATGTCTTCACCTGCCGATGTTCTACTAACCCTTTCTATTTTATCACTTGGCTTTGGGTTTGAAAAGGAGGCCTTTTTAGCTGAAACAAACAGAAGGTGGAAGTCCATGCTATGCTTACATCTAACCTGTTTCTTTTTTTCCCTTGGTCTAGTCTCTTCTAGATCACTTTCCCTTCCATCAGATAGCAATCCAGATAATTATGTATCTCACTAGTAGTTTACTGGAAACTCTACTTGACAAGTGTTGCTCTGTCGCAAAGTAAGTTTTCCATCAAGATCCCAAAGCAAAATGAAGACCCAAAAGTGTGCTGTAAGGTCTTCAGGATAGTGGGTCCAGTCTTCATGCATGCATATTGACCACTTGAATACTGAGAGAACAAGGGTCTTACCCAATTGCTTGCTGGGTGCTTCTGTGATCCACCACAGCTATTTTCTCTTCAATTTGGGTGATCTTGGTCAGGATGAGGAGTCCTATACTATTACATAAAATTATTTATCCAGGACTTGGCTGTGTATATTGTAAGACCCTGACCAAGGAATCAATCTGTATTTGAATGAAAGCCCTTCAGATTTCTTTTATTTGATGTATAGTCATGTCCTGAATACTACTTCTTAATTGAATGAGGAGAGTAGGAAGTAATTGGTTTTTGAGCTTCGTATCCACAGGGTAAGGGTTGTATCTTGGTATCCTAAACTGGATGGAAAAATAACTCATGAAACTCAATCAAGAGCTATTTATAGAGTACTTGATGGTTTATAATATACACATCAGTGTTGCTCAGGCTTGAACTACTCTCTTGATTGGACTTCTCACTCTGGGTGAGACATGTGGCCTTCATCCCAAACTGCCAGTATAGAAAGATAATCCTCAGAGGTTGGATTACAGATGAAATCTCAAATGAGTGAATGATCGAAGCAGAGGAAGCAGAACACCATACTTTTCCAGTCATTTTATCCTTGACCACATGGCCATACAACAGGGCGTATAGAAACCATGGTTGTCTCTATATTGGACAAATGTAGATTTGTCTTTATCTAGTACTCAAGAAGAAAGCGTAGCAGTTCTTTTTCACTGGGATTGACAGCTCACAAATAACAACATGGAGACTTATTATTAATTATGAAAGCTTGGCCTTAGTTTAGGCTTGTCTCAACTAGCTCTTATAACTTAAATGAACACATTTATATCAGTCTATGATCCACCATGTGGTGTTACCTCTCTTCTATCTTGGACCTCCTGTTTCCTCTCTGTGTCTGGCTGTTGATGCCACATTTCTTCTTCCCAGAGTCCTCTCTGTCTCTGGAAGTTCTACCTAACCCCTTCCTTCTTAGTTGGCTGCCTGTGGTGTTTGGGACTGAGATGGGCAGCAGTTGGAGGTTGCTGTAGAGAGGCTGCAATGGGAAAACCCCAGTTTCTCGTGGAGGGCCTGGAAGGAGGGAGGGAAAGTCATCTGTAGTGACTCCAGTAGCTGCAAAGCCAGCATTGAGCAGCTGCCTTGTGGTCTCATGCCCCACATTGGTTTCCAGATGAAGCATCTATCTAATTATTCTTTATCAATAAGAACTCAGGGGTCAGATATTGGAATAAGAACCTGATTTATTAGAGAAGTGGTGGAGAAGTGACTGGTGACCTCTCTCTCTTCCATTCCTCAATCTAAAAGAGCCAAGAGTCTTTCTAAACTCCTCCCTATAACATCCTGTGTCTCTCTATATGTCCTTGGTCCTCCCAAACCTCTATGGCTAATTTTAACCAGCTAATAGCTAGCTCTGCCTTCTGACTCAAAGTAAACTTTATTGACAGTCTCAAGAGCGTCAGAGTGGGTACAAAATATCCCACAACAAGAAAGTGGAATATAAATAGACATTTCCCAGATAGCTTCAGGTAAAATTGTTCTACAAACTGAGTGTGCAGAGTCCAGTCAACTGTTTCAGAAGGAAAGGAAGTAAGATGAAGTGTTTGATTATCACTCTTTATTGAGATTGCATGATACTCATGCTTGGTGTAAGTATCCTTGCCCAAGCAGGCAAGATACTGAGCTGAAATCAAGAGGATGGTCCCTGCCAGAGCAGACCTTTTTGAAGGATGCAGAGTTGGGATGCTGGGGGAGTCCTTGGCAGTGTACAGATCTGAAGTCTAGACTGCAATCTTATTTTCCATGCCTCCTGAGGAGCTGGCTAGGCAAGAAATGAAATAATCTGAAGACTAGTGAGCACCTTCCAACCCATCTTGGAACCCTTGTTGGAAAACCAGAGTGAGGGGCAGTGTGTTGGGATAGTCCCTACTTCTGGAGATCAATGGATACTTGGGTATTTTTCTGCATTTTTGGTACAACTTTTAATAAAAAAAAGAACTAAAAGAGCAGGTAATGTTAATAATGGCTACTCATTCTTAAAATGCTTTGGAAAACCAAAACTTTGAGGAAGCCAAGGCAAGGGATGTTGGGGACTGCCAGGGTGAAAATTAGAATTGGATTCTAATGAAGAATCCAAGGGCTTGGCATTTTCTCTAATATATGTTTACTAAATGCCCAAGTATCTTGATAGTTGTTTTTAGGACCCTTGAATGCATTTGGCCCACTTGAGTTAAACACAGGGAAAATGAGAAAGTCGTGACTTTTGTACTTTAAAATCTTAAAAATAGTAAGAAGTGTTGGGAAAAATCTTGTAATACAATTTTTAAAAAATTAGCACAGAGACATGAAGAGGTAGTTCTGCCAGTAAGGAGTGTGT
Organism: Ondatra zibethicus; assembly: GCA_004026605.1. Taxonomy (NCBI): domain Eukaryota; kingdom Metazoa; phylum Chordata; class Mammalia; order Rodentia; family Cricetidae; genus Ondatra; species Ondatra zibethicus. Next base: position 2,216 of record PVIU01023025.1, on the reverse strand, counting down.
GCCTGAGTTCAAATACCCAGCACCACATTAACACAAAACATGCTGGCATTGTTTTAAAATGAAGAGAGGTATGGCGGTGCATACCTGTGACCCTTGCACTAGGTAAGTGGAGACAGGTGGATTCTTGGCACTCACTGGCCAGTCTTTCTGAATCAATGAGCTTGAGGTTCACTGAGATACCCTGTCTCAAAAACTAAGGAGGGGAGTGGTAGAGGAAGACACCTCACATTAGCCTCTGGCCTCTATGTGTACACATACATACAACACACAGACATGTAGACACTCACATGCATACACTAAATTCTCCCAGTGTGGCATTTTCCTCTTGTAAGAATTGTCTGGTTCTCCATTTGCCTCATCTAGTTAAACTTTGACCAGAGTGTCATAATAGCCTGGAGTCTTGTGGGATCCGTTGGCTTGGTCTCGCTTAAGAAGATGAACAGGAAACTCACAGAAAGTGAGGGGCTGAGGCAGCAATCTTCCTGGCCTCCCAGGGTCTCACAGCACTCAGTTTGCCGAATTAGCAGTATCGAGCATGATTTGACCTTTACAAAGAAAGACAGGCTTCCCTCTCTTTGTGGGGTAGAGCCTGCCCTGGATTCCCAGTTCTGAGTGCGCAGGTGGGTCTGTGTGGTTCACATCTCCAGCTTTAGGGCCGCTTCCTGTCCATGTGTTCTTACCTGATGGGGAAAAGGAAAGCTCAGGGCTCTCCACCAGATGCCTCTTGCCTCTGTGCTTTGCCCAGGGCACGGTTACATAAAGCATTTCCTATTAACTATGCATCTTTGTTGTTGTTTTTTCGAGACAGCTCTTGTAGACCAGGCTGATCTCGAACTTAGAGAGATCCGCCTGCCTCTGCCTCCCGAGCGCTGGGATTTAAGGCGTGCGCCACCACTGCCTGGCTATTAATTATGCATCTTAAAACTCATTTTCGTCTTTCAAACTCCACTCTTCTTTCCTCCAGCTTCTCTCTCCCTCTGTGAATTCTGCAGTCTTATTTTGTCATGCAGGGCTTTTGCTTCATTAGGAATGGTGTCTTACTTGCTGCTCGTGTCTAACACAGGCTTGGTCTTGCCTTTTGCTCAGGAGACTGTTCAGTAGAGTTACCTCACAGCCGGGACTGAATTTAAAGCTCCGATCTCACTGACTTTCACCCCATTGCTCTTCCTCCCTCTTCCTCTGACTCTTGGCCCTTCAGTTTGCAGAACCCATTTGAAGTCTTGACCTGTTTGTTTCACTGTTCGTGCCATGCCTTCTCTCAGAGAGCCAACAATTCTTGGAAATAAACACAGTTTTCCTTGTTAATTGAGCCGAGGCCCAAAGCAGAAGTGCACTGCCTATTTGCTAATGATGCTTTGTTAAGCTTGGAAAGAAATAGCTGCTTTGAAAGCACAGTCGTGTCTCCTCAGCTATTTGCCTGGTGCCTCTTCCTTGCCGTTCCCTGCCTTTTCATCTCATATCTCTGCAAAGCTCTATCTAACTCCAACAAACAGGAGAAGGTCCAGGTAGCTGAGGTTTAATAAATGTCAGTGCATCTACCAGCTTGAAGAGACATAACGACATGTTAGATTCTTGGTGTGGGACACTAAAGCTGGGGTGGACGGACTATATGGGGAAACTGAGTGGAGCTTGATTGTAGAGCCATCTGCCTTGAGTTCCAGTTGAGGACACTGACTTCTGGAAACTTATAGCCTCACACTGGGAAATGAGGAGGGCTTTGAAATCATTCCTGCCTTATTCTGGCTAGGGGAGACTTATGTTCCAGAGTGTAACTAAGCTAACATGGTCTCCTCATCTCTGGACCCTAGAATTGGCTTCCCTTTGATCTAATGCCCCTGCTGTAGGTTATCCCTAACCCCTTTGCTACCCTCTGGCCTCCCTAGCGCCCTGCTGCAGATTGTCCCTAACCCTTTGCTACCCTTCAACCTCCCCAGTTCCTTTTCACTTTGCTTCTCCAGCATCCACATGCTTTGTTCTCCATTTTCTTTTACAATTTCTTTTGTAAGGTTTCATTCATTCCCAGGACTTTGACAGTCACTACATATTGTCTTAAGCCTTTTCCTCAAGAAACATGCTTAGTTACTCACTGGACATTTCAATTGAATTTCTCTCAGAAATAAGATATGGAGTCTCAAGCTGTTGACCTATTCCGTCCCCAGTGTCATTTTGATTAATGACATCAAAATATAGCCAGTCTTGAGGACCTCCTGGACTCT
>PVIU01023024.1:0-28228 GCA_004026605.1 Ondatra zibethicus | reverse complement strand
TAGCTGTCGGCTTGCTATATATTGCTTTTATTATACTTAGATATGATCATTGTATCCCTAATCTCTCCAAGACCTTTATCATAAAGGGGTGTTGAATTTTGTCAAATGCTTTTTCAGCATCTAATGATATTATCATATGTTTTTTTTTCTTTCAGTTTATTTATATGATGGATTACATTGATAGATTTTCGTATGTTGAACCAGCCCTGCATCTCTGGGATGAAGCCTACTTGATCATAATGGATGATTTTTTTAATGTGTTCTTGGATTCAGTTTGCCAGTACTTTATTGAGAATTTTTGCATCAATGTTCATAAGTGAGATTGGGCTATAATTCTCTTTCTTGGTTGCGTCCCTGTGTGGTTTGGGTATCAGGGTAATTGTAGCTTCATAAAATGAGGTTGGCATTGACCCTTCTGTTTCTATTATGTGAAACACCTTAAGGAGTATAGGTATTAGCTCTTCTTGGAAGTTCTGGTAGAATTCTGCATTAAAACCATCTGATCCTGGGCTTTTTTTGGTTGGGAGGTTTTTGATGACAGCTTCTATTTCATCGCGACTTATAAGTCTATTTAAACTGTTCACCTGGTCTTGATTTAATTTCGGTTTGTGGTATTTATCTTAAAAACTGTCCATTTCTTGTACATTTTCCAATTTTGTGGCATACAGGCTTTCATAGTAGGACCCAATGATTCTTTGAATTTCCTCAGTGTCTGTTGTTATGTCCCCCTTTTCATTTCTGAACTTGTTAATTTGAGTGTTCTCTCTCTGCCATTTGATTAGTTTGGATAAGGGTTTGTCGATTTTGTTGATTTTCTCAAGGAACCAGCTCTTCGTTTCATTGAGTCTTTGGATTGTTTTCTGTGTCTCTATTTTGTTGATTTCAGCACTCAGTTTGGTTATTTCCAGTCTTCTATTCCTCCTGTGTTAGTCTACTTCTTTTTTTTCTAGAGCTTTCAGGGGTGCTGCTAAGTCACTAATGTGTGCTTTCTCCGTTTTCTTTATGTGGGCACTAAGTGCTATGAACTTTCCTCTTAGCACTGCTTTCATAGTGTTCCATAGGTTCGTGTATGTTCTTTCTTTATTTTTGTTGAATTCAAGGAAGACTTTAATTTCTTTCTTTATTTCTTCCTTGACCCAGGAGTGGTTCAGTAGTTGACTGTTCAGTCTCCATGAGTTTGCAGGCTTTTTGTTGGTGGAATTGTTGTTACATTCTAACTTTACTCCATGGTGATCCGACAAGACACAGGTGGTTACTCCAACTTTTTTGTATCTGTGGATGTTTGCTTTGTTACCAAGTATGTGATCAATTTTCGAGAAGGTTCCATGAGATGCTGAGAAGAAGGTATATTCTTTCCTGTTTGGGTGGAATGTTCTATAGATGTCTATTAAATCCATTTGATTCATTTCATCTGATAGTTCTCGTATTTCTCTGTTAAGTTTCTGTCTGGTTGACCTGTCCATTGGTGAGAGAGGAGTGTTGAAATCTCCTACTATTAGTGTGTGGGGTTTGATGTGTGCTTTGAGTTCTAGTAATGTTTCCTTTACATATGTGGATGCTTTTATATTAGGGGCATATATATTCAGGATTGAGACTTCATCCTGATGGATTATTCCGTTTAAGAGTATAAAACGTCCATCTCCATCTCTTCTGATTGAGTTTGAAGTTGATTTTGTTCGATATTAGTATAGCCACACCTGCTTGTTTCTTAGGACCCTTTGATTGAAAAACCTTTTCCCAAACCTGTACTCTGAGATAATGTCTGTCTTTGTGGTTGATGTGTTTCTTGTAAACAACACAAAGTTTGATCCTGTTTTCGTATCCATTCTCTTAACCTGTGCCTTTTTATAGGTGAATTGACCAGTGATACTAAGTGATATTAATGACTAGCGGATATTAACTCTGGTTATTAATTTTTTGGGGGGGTGGTAGAGTTTGTGTGTTTCCATTCTTTGAATTGTGCTGGTGTAGGGTTGTTAGATGTCAGTGTTATTATGGGTGTTGTTAGCTTCCTTTTGTTGTGGTTTTCCTTCTAGTACTTTCTGTAAGGCTTGGTTTGTGGCTATGTATTACTTAAATTTGTTTTTATCCTGAAATATCTTGTTTTCTCCATCAATAGTGAAAGAAAGCTTTGCTGGGTATAGTAGTCTGGGCTTGCATCCATGGTCTCTTAGTTTCTGCAGCACATCTATCCAAGAACTTCTGGCTTTCATGGTTTCCATAGAAAAGTCAGGTGTAATTTTGATAAACCCGGATAGGCTGAGTTTGGGTGCAGTGGGGTCCGGATGAATCTCAACTTAGACTATTTTGATGGTGCAAAGCAGGCAATTGCTAAGCACATTCAACCTGTGATAGATCAACTATTTTGTAAGTTTATCAGCTAAAGCATTACCTTCAGCTAATGGACTAGGAATATTTGAATGTGCTCTGATATGTCACCAGAAAACATGGTAAGTTTCTTTGTTATATGACCTCTTGAATCTGCTGGAATAGCATCTTAACTTGCTTATTGCTAGTCCTGATATAAGGGATGGTCTCAAGGATCTGAAGAGCATTAAAAATAATTTGGCTGTCAGTATACAGATTAAACGCTTCATTTGCAATGTATTGAAACACTATAGCCACTGCTCGCAGTTCAACTATCTGAGCTGAAGCTGGTTCTGTCTGCACTGCACGTCCTTTACCATTAACCACATATGTAGCCCTGTCATTAGAAGAGCCATCAGTGAAAATTAACAAGGCAACCTTAAAGGGGTCTTTTGCTACTGTTTTAGGGAAAATGAAGGAATGCAGTTGTGTAAACTGCAGGAATGGGTTAGCTGTAAAAAGATTATTTATCTGGCCTTGAAATTGAGCAAGCACAATTGCCCAAGAATCACTATTTTGGAATAACCATTGAATTTGTTGCTTAGTATAAGGAACATTGATCATAGCTGGTTCCTTGCCAAAATATCTCCTAGATTTCATCCTGCTCTTTTGTGCTAAGCAGGCTACTTCTTCAAAATAAGGGATTAATAACTTAGCTGGTGATTTGGGATGGTGCATCCATAATAGTGGCCCATTTTGCCACAAAACTGCTGTAGGAGCAAGTTTTGTGGGTAACATACATGCTTGCCAAGGTTGATCGTAATTTATATAATATACCTTCTACTTGTATATAGCATGCTCTACCTGGGAGAGCACTTGTCTGGGAGTTTCTAAAAGCTGTCTATTGGAATTTGGATCACTGTCCCCTTCAAGGATTTCACTTAGAAACTCAAGGTCTCCCATAGAATATCTTAAATAAGGTCTCAGCCATTGGATATCTCCCAATAACATTTGGAAATTATTAAGAGTCTTTAAACCACCCTTCCTAATTTCTAATATTTCAAGCTCAATTTCTTTGTGGTATAACATATGACCTAAATACTGGAAAGTGGGTGTGTCTCCACTTTCTATGGAGCAATAACTAGTCCTGCATGGCTAAGGCTCTGTGGTAGTAGTCCATATGTCTCAAGTAAAGCTCCATCATCTCTATGGGCAAGCAGGAGATTGTTCATATAATGGACAATATAAACCTGTGGAAACTGATCTCTGACACTTTTTATAGCCTGAATTACAAACTTCTGGCACAATGTAGCACTGTTTGCCATACCCTGAAGTAAGATGCTCCATTCATATCTTTTCATTGACTTTCTGAAATTAACTGAGGGGCTACTGAAAACAAATCTTTGGCAATCTTGTGGTGCCAAAGGGATGGTATAAAAATAGTCTTTTAAGTTGAAAATGATTTTATGGGTGCCTTTTGGTATAGCTGTAGGAGAAGGCATCCTTGTTTGTAATGCTCCCATTGGCTGCATGGTTGCAGTAACTTCTCTTAAGAACTGAATTAATCTCCACTTCCCTGATTTCTTTCTAATAACAAAAATTGGAGATTTCCATGGTGAATGAGATGGTGTAAAGTGACCATTATCTAGTGGTTCCTGCAATAACTGCTGGGCAGCTTGTGATTTTTCTTCTGTTAGAGGCCACAGATTTACCTATACAGGCTCATCTCTTTTCCAGACAATTGGGTCTGCATAGAGTGCAGGTTTTACAGTGATCTCTTCTAAAAATACCCTAAACCTACCCTGGTAGGTTTATCTCCTGGTAAGATAGGATCTATCCTTCCCTTATTTTCCTTGCCTAGACCTTGATTAAGTAATAATCTTTGTTGAAACATTTGATTAGTAACAACTGTGCTGGGGGATATAAATACACCCCCATTCTGGATAGAATATCTTGGCCAAGATAAAATAAATTTACGGGTAAATGAGGAATAATATATGGCCAAAAAGTTCCTTGATGGCTTTTCTTGTCCTTCTAGTACAGCTCATTACTACTGTTTTCAGGATTTAGAGTCTGACCAATGCACTGTAGCTGTGCAATAGTATCTGTCTTGGGTCATTTAGAAGGCCACTAACTAGAAGTTATAACTGAAATATCCCTGCCAGTATCTAGAAGACCAGAAAATCTTTTCCCATTTATAAACAAGGTGTGTGCTGGTCTCGGAGGACCTATTGCTTGTAGGCTTGTAGGCAATAGGTGTCAGACGAAACAAATCTGTCTTTTCCTCACTTTTCTTTCTTAATCTGATTTTTGGTTTGCACAGCAGGAAGTAAAATTAGTTGTGCAAGCCTCTAACCTGCTTTTACTACAGAAACTCCACTTGATCTCTCTTTCAAAATCAACATCAATGACTCCAGGGGCAACAATAATTCCTTGCATAGTTGTGCTACTTCTCCCCAAAAGTAGTCCTATAGTGCCCTCCAGTAAGGGCCCATAAACCCCAGTGGGGAGAGCTTGCATCCCTATTTCAGGAATTGGAATTGTGTATACGGAAGAGCCAAGATCGAGGCCCAAGATGCCTGGGGTTGCTCTATAAAGGTCCTGAGTGGATTTCCTTGTGGAAGAACAGGTTTCTGGATTGACTCAAAATTTTGTCTCAGGGCCTGAGACTGGCCCCTGTGTCTGTTACCTGAAAGGGGATTGCCTAGCTCATCTCTTTTTGAACTGCACTCGCTAGTCCAATGTTTTCCTCTCCTGCATCTCCTGCATAATCCTGGTTCCCTTCTTGTCCTTGGGTTTGCTCTCCTATGAGGACATTGTCTGATCTGATGCCCCATAAGACCACATCCAAAACAGCTTCAAGGAAGTTCTGTAGCATGTATTCTCACTGGGTCTTGATCTCTTTGCTGAAATAGGACATCATTGTCTTTCCCTGCAAGACAACAGCTATGTCCATTCCCTGTGTATACGATTGGCCAATATCAGTGCAAATTCGGATATAATCGGTAATTTTACCTTGCTTTCTGAAAGGTCTTAGAGCTGCTTTATGTATAGAATGAGCATTCTCAAAGGCTAGCTATTTAACTATTAATTGTCCTTCTTGTATGTCTCCAACCTATTAGGTGCCTGTGTCAGTCTGGAGACAAAACCTTGAAATAACTCGACTTGTCCCTGTCTTATACTAGACAACGCTTCTGTCTTTTCTTTAGAAGACGGAAGTCTGTTCCAGGCTTTCTTGGCAGCTGCATTAATTTGTATATATACTGCCATATCATATTTTAACTGTTGATCTATCGCTGTATAAGGTCCCTCAGCTGTAAGCATTTCATATGAAATGGGAACTTGCTGAGCTCTGTTTCTCTCAGCTGTAGCCTGACATTGTTCTGAAAACTCGGTTTTCCACAAGAGATAGTCTCCTCCTGACGGGCAAGCTTTGGCTATCTGCTTCCAATCCCCTGGGAGCAGAGCTTCCACAGCTATATTTTCTAATATCATCTGAGTAAAAGGAGCCATGGGGCTGTATTGAGCATAAGCAGTTTTAATTCTTTGAGTAACTTGAATGATATGGGAATATGTACCCTGAACAGATTTCCTTGAGTATCTCTTTGATCTATTACAGGAAACAATTGGAATCCTTGTATCTCTTCCCTATTGCTAGAAGCTTCACTGATACAAGTTTGTAAAAGATACTCATAGCCGACATTAGGTGTCAGCCTTGCCTTTGGAGCTCTCTGTATCAAAGGTAGATCTAAACCAAATACTATGGTAGTAAGAGAATTACTCTTCTGACAAGAGTCTTGAACCTGCAAGGTCTCCAGTTCCATGATAGTGAGGTTACCATCTCTTTCAAGCCATTTAGCTACTTCCAAATCTTATCATCTCATACTTGTCTCTCAGCATTGCTGGTCATTAATGAGAGAGATGAGGACTCCTTTTCAGTGTCCTCTGAGTCATTAGGCTCTGACCAATTATAACTACTCAGTTCTATCAAAGCATCTAGCAACTCCTCCAGTGGTCCAGATGGAAGTATGTCCTGCTGTTCAGGATTTAAGTCCAAACTTTCCTGTATTAGCATCCAGAAATGAAGTATAATCACAGGGCTGCTTTCTGGTCCATAATTATAATAATGTTGTTGAATCCTTATCCCCACTTCTTTCCATGCTACAGCATCTAAAGTCCTGCACTTGGAAAACTGAGGGCATAGCACCTCTATAAATTCTAAAAATTCCTGTGTCTGATGTTGCTGTATTCTTGTTCCTCTATCCTTTTAATATATCTCCAATCAACTGTATAGCCATGTGATTGCTTCCTCCTGTCCTGTAACTATATCTATTATTTACAAGTTTTACTCCTGATTTTTTCTTTCCCACTTCTCTCTTATTTTTAAATTCTACTACTTATTTCTGAATGCTCATTACTCAACTATCCACCTGTGGTGCAGTTTTCTCTTGTGGATTCCTCATGTTCTCCTCCATATATCTGGCCATTCTTTCATGTTTATTATGGTTCACCAGTCAGCCACACATTGTGGCACCATTTGTCAGGGGTGAGCCTTGACAAAAATACCCTTTCCTTCCTGGAGGCATGGGAATTTGGAGATATAGTAAAAAATAAAAGGACGTGAATGAAAATAATAATATGCAGAAACATATAGGATAGTATCGAGAAGGAATTTTTCAGTAAGTACTGAAAATTTGCCTGTGTTTAATTTCCAACTGGTTAATATGCCCCTGACCCCAAAATGTAGGAGTAAAACAAATGACTGCATTAACATACAAATTGAAAGTCACGGGCTACATTCATCACTCATTCCCTAGACTCATGCCCTAGACGAAACCCTCTGTAGACAAACAAATCCTTGGGTGGAATTCTAAGTTATTTCCACAAAGAGAACTGGAACTTAGTTGGATCCTCAGACTTTTGTTTTAGATAGGAACCAACTACTTCCCTATTTCAGGAGCACAAGGTCTGGCAACTAGCCACACAGGTTGACAATAGCCCTGAGAGAAGAAAACTCTGATTTACAACTAGGTTGGACCTTTGTTTGAGTTAGAAGCACAATAACCTCGAATGAACAAAAAAATCCCAAACTCTCTGACCTTTGGCTTCTTTGGGCCTCCACAGAGGTCTATATTAATGATAAAGTGATTGGCCGACTATCTCAGGCTTCTTATTTCCTCTTATAATTATATTAGCCCATAATTCTTGTCTGTGTTAGCCACGTGGCTTGGTACCTTTGTCAGCGAGGTAGTCACATCTTGCTTGCTCTGTGTCTTGCTTGCTCTCTGTCTGGGTGATGACTCAGACTGAAACTTCCATCTTCACAGAATTCTCATTGCCCCACCTATACTTCCTGCCTGGTTGCCCCACCTATACTTCCTGCCTGGTTACTGGCCAATCAGTATTTTATTAAAAATAATACAAGTGATGGGATAAAAGACCATTGTCCCACAACATGTCAGTTGTTCTATAAATGGCCATCTCAGAGCTCAGAGCCACAGACACACTTGTCCACTGTTCCAGGACACATGACAGAGTACACAGCAAGCTTACCACCTATAGCAGTTCATGGTTGTACTATCTGTACTACTACGTGTACTATGGTACTATGCCTGTATTGCTGCACCTGCACTACAGGACCATTCCTGAGCCTGGCAATGGCCTAGAGATTTAAACTCACCAAGGCACACAGACAGAGACACGGGTCATCCTTGAAACAAGAATGCCTCCTTTATTGTGTACCAGAGCTGCTTATATATAGATCCTCACTGACAGCCATGCCCCACCCAGCCAAACCCACCAGAAACCACTCCCCTGCCATCAGGAACTCTTTAGAGTCTCATGCTCAGAGTAGCTACAAACATAGGAAAAATAAGTTGTTTTGGTCAGAGCAGCTGCAAGCATAGCAGGTTGTTTACAGGAAATTCAGGGTCTGGGTTCACAGCTCCCAACAATAGTTACTTTTCTTTTAAAATGAGAAGAACATGGGCCAACAGCCTGGCTTAATTCCCCCTAAATATTTCTATGCCTAGATCATCTTCTTAGTCTGACAAGGGAAGACATGTGACACAATTGAGCAATCATTAGTTTCCTTTTCAAAGGCAACAGCCACCTATCAGCTCACTTTATTTACCTTTTGGAATTGATGTAATTGTTGCAATGAGCTTAAAACAGCACCTTTTGAAGGCATGCCTGAAAGCTTATATTGACGAATACTTACTGGCAGATGTGTGTTCATCAGTTGAATCAAAACAACAAAGGGGAAGACAAAATATTTAGGATGCTCTGCAGAAACTACAATTTCACATCCAATTAAATGAAGGCAGAGATTTTATAAATATCTCAGGAAAATATTTAAAGATAATAATTGCCACTGAGTATGAACTGGAGAAGTTTCATGAAGTCAAAACATCTTTGTAGAATCTAAGTCATATATATGTAAGGTATGCTTTATATGCTTTATATGTTTATATGTTTGTTTGATTCAGAAGCAAGGAAACAAACAAAAGTGAGAGGACATGGTAAGAAGGCTCAGCAAATGGGTTTGCTTGCTGCCAAACCTAACAACCTGAGTTTGATTCTGGGATCCACATGTTGGAAGGGGAGAACTAAGTCCTTCTGCTTGACCTCTGATCTTAAGCATGTTTAAACATAGAACGTGTATTAAGGAGAGTTTCATTGGGCTGTGAACTGACAGTGTGCCTGGGCAGCACTGGACAGAACATGTTTCTCCTCTGGGCTATGGAATATCTTTTGTGTATTTGCTACACTATCAGAAAACTTGTTGCTCCCATCAGTGCTGTGCCCTGTGCAGCCTGGATGCCAAGACTGTTGGGGGGGGTGCCAGGATTGAGACACGGAGGCTTCTTTTCAGGTGGAAGAACAGCAACCTTTATTTTGGCTCAGCTAAAACCTTTTATATCTCTACTGCTTCTGTGGAAAACCATTGGCCAAAAAGAGCACAAACATCCTTGTCAATTACAAACCACAAGGAAGTTCCGCTGTTGGTGGGGGGGGGAGTGAGGGCAGCTAGATCACAACAACTCCCCTGTTTTATTTTATAAAATAAACAGTGCCTGTCTTTTTACTTTACTTTGAGTGGAATACATTGCCTGTCATGGGGATTAGCCATCTAATATTCCCTGTCTTAGGTGGCATCCTGCCCCCTATTATTGCCCATCCATGGCTACCCAGACACATAGCCCTAAACCAAGTATTCCCAGGACTTACAGTGCCAATGGGCCAGACCAGCGCTGCAACCATCTAGCATGCACTAACTGGGTGGTAAAATTAACAAAAGACTTCCTTGCCTTGTTGCTTTAAGAGTTTCAGTTACTTTTTGTGGCCTTCAATTCACCCCCCTGCCTCTTGTTTATACTTGCTAGTCTTTTGGAGGGTGTCCCTCAGAGTATCTCTGGGGATGAAAATAAAACACATCACCTTCCCCAATACACTCCTCTATTTAGACAGTGACCCCGTTCACATATCCCCACTTTCCAGATCTCGGTGGACTAACATACGTCTATACATATTCTATCTTTTTGAGGCCCTCAATTCACCCTCCTGCCTCCTCTTTATTACTTCCCTACTGGCCAATCTTCTGGAGGGCATCCCTCAGACCGAGAATCTCTGCGGATGAAGTAACACATACTCCTTTTAATTTGACTTGGCTTGTTCCCAGTCTGGAACATTTAAACCCCCTCCCATAATAAACCAGGGGCTAACTTGAGCTATTGTTTGTACTAAATCTTCAGCTGTCTTCCTTGTTACTTCCATGCCTTGCTACTTTAAGAGTTTCAGTTACTTTTTTAGGCCTTCAATTCACCCTCCTGCCTCTTCTTTATACTTGCTAGTCTTTTGGAGGGTGTCCCTCAGAGTATCTCTGGGGATGAACAAAACACACATTACCTTCCCCAATACACTCTGGTGGATGGAGCGACCCAGTTCATGAATCCCTACTTTCCAGATCTCGGTGGAACCTCCACTTGCCATGCCCAGTGCAGCCTGGATGCCGAAACTGACAGGGGATGCCGGGATTGAGACATGGAGGCTTCTTTTCAGGTGGAAGAACAACAACCTTTATTTTGGCTCAGCTAAAGCCTTTTATACCTCTACTGTTTCTGTGGAAAACCACCGGCCAGAAAGAACACAAACATCCTTGTCAATTACAGACCACAAGGAAGTTTCACTGTTGGTCAAGGGGAGTGAGGGCAGCTAGATCACAACACATCAGGTTTTGTCAGGTCTTGAAAACAGTGCCAGGTGTTAGTTTACCCAGAACCCCCAAGCTCCCTGTATTCCATGGCCATAGAAGTTGAATTCCCACCCTCTAAGTACATGAAGAATCCTAGAATAGGCTCTGTTACAACCCTACCAAGGCCCCCAACCTGCCAGTTCTCAGGGTTTGTGTCAGGAGCACCCACACTCCCTTCTGGCCAGGGACAAGACAGGGAGCACAGGGGACCTGAACAACAACAATGTTGCTTCACATACAGGCACCACAAGGACATTCTATATTGTGTCCTGGACCAACTTCACTTATCCCACCCTGCTAAGAAGCTGGGGTCTTTGTATCTTGACGGCACTCGCAATCTTTGCAGAGGCCTCTGGTCTGTGCCAGCAGAGGCTGAATTTTGGATACTTTGTAGCTATCTATAGCTTTCAGATACAGGGATTCAGCTGTGGAAGTCAGAGCAGGCTTTCTAGCAGGAGTTGAAGGAAGAGGATAGGTTGGGACTCTGTTGAGGGTAGGTGCCTCAGTTAGGAACATGGGTGGTAGTATCCAGAAATCTAGGCATGTTGTGGCCCTGACTACTGTGCCTTCCAAGTTCCACATCCCCTGTTTGGAGTCTAGCATTTCCTAGTATCTGTCTCTGAAGGAGTAGGATTTTGCAAAGTTACATGGGCTAGCTCTCTGGTGCTAGCCTGGGTGGGGTTTCAGTGGGAGCATCTTTCTTCCTCAGATATGGTTCTCAGGAGGAATTAACCCTGTCCCTGGTACAACAGGGAGCTGATGTACTGGATGAAACAGGGTCCTGAGATAGACCTGTTTTCGGTCTGTGAAAGCCCCAAACCTTCTGTTGATGGCAAGTGAGGCATATGGTGTAGACCCCAGTGAGTGAGGGAACCAGTCAAGCTAAGGGAGGCTCTTGATAACAGGTGCAATAGGCCAGGCTTCCCAAAGGTGGCCTGACCTCAGCCTCACTTTTGGAGTGTATTCCCCAACAATGGGATCTCCAGGATTAGTTTTCATGCCTGAAAAATCTATCAGCAAAATGCAGCACCAACGCCCTAAGGTGGGAACACTCCAAGCCTGTGAATTCACTGATTTCTTCCTTATCAGATTCCTACTGATGTTGTAAGATATTCTAGGACTTAGCATTTCATCCTGGAAATCTGTGTTCTCAGCTCTGTGAAAAGAGCAACTTCCTGTGGTTAAGTGAATGCCTTGTCACCCCTGTGACAGATGCTGAGTCCTCAGGGAAACACACAGATGGCACAGCAAAGGGCAACTGGAAATGTAGCCATAGCTTCCTTGAAAGCCTGGCTCATACAAAGGGATGATGAAGAAAGGCTCAGGCCCGGGGAAGGGCTTAAGACTCAGAAGAGAGCTCTCACATGCTTTTGAATAGGTAAGATTAACATAATAAAATTGGGAATCTTGCCAAAAGCAATCTACAGATTCATTGCAATCCCCATCAAAGTCCCAGCACAATTCTTCACATAGCATGAAAGGACAATACTAAACTTCATATGGAAAAACAAAAAATCCAGGATATCCAAAGCAATCCTGGACAATAAAGAAACTTCTGGAGGTGTCATCCTACCTCACTTCAAACTATACTAGAGAGGTACAATAATGAAAACAGATTGGTATTGGCATAAAAACAGACAGATGAATTAATGGAATTGAATCAAAGGCTCTGATATCAATCCACAAACCTATAAATACCAGATTTTTGACAAAGAAGATAAAACTATAAAATGGAAAAAAAAAGAAATCATCTTCCACAAATGGTGCTGGCATAATTGGATATCAATATGCAGAAGAATGCAAATAGGTCCATATCTATCACCATGCACAAACTCAAGTCCAAATAGATCTACATAAAACCAATCACACTGAAACTTAGAAGAGAAAGTGGGAAGTAGCCTTAAATACATTGGTATAGGAGACCAATTCTTAAACGTAAAACCAGTAGCACAGACAGTGAGAACAATAATTAATAAATGAGAAGCTTCTGTAAAGCAAAGGATGTGGTCAACAAGACAAAATAGAAGCCTATGGAGTGGGAATAAACCTTTACTAATCTCACATCTAACAGAGAACTAATCTCTAAATTATACAAAGAACTCAAGAAACTAGACCTCAAAACATCAAATAATCCAATAAAAATAGGATACAGGTCTAAACAGAGAACTCTCAACAGAGGAATCTCAAATGACTGAAAGACACTTAACAAAATGATCAATATCCTTGTCATCAGTGAAATGAAAATTAAAACAACTCTGAGATATTATCTTACACCTGTCAGAATGGCTAAAATCAAACACTCTGATAACAGCTTATGCTGGAGAGGATGTGGAGAAGGGGAATACTCCTCCATGCTGGTGGGAGTGCAAACTTGTACAGGCACTTTAGAAATCAGGGTGGTTTCTAAGGAAATTTGAAAGCAATCTACCTCAAAACCCAACAATACCCCTTTTGGGCATATGTCAAAAGGATGCACACTCACTGCACAACATTTTCTCAAATGTGTGCATAGCAGCATTTTTTGTAATAGCAGAACCTGGAAACAACTTAGATGTCTCTGAACTGAAGGATAAATAATGGATATGTGGTACGTTTAACCAATGCAGTACTACTCAGCAGAAAAAAAAAAACAATAACATCTTGAAATTTGCATGCAAATGGATGGAACTAGAAAAAGCCATCCTGAGTGAGGTAACCCAGATCCAAAAAGACAAGTATGATAATTTTAAACTCATAAGTAGAGAGTATACATATAGCAAAGGACAGCCAGCCTAAAGGTCACAATCCTAGAGAAGCTAGGGAACAAAGTGAACCCTAAGAGCAACATGAATCTGCCTAGGAAGGGTGAAAAGACAAGATCTCCTGAGTAAATTGAGAGCAGGTTGGGTAGCAGGGAGAGTGGGAGAGGGGGGAAGTATTGGAGTAGAGGAAAATGTAAAAAGAAATAGAAAAACAGATAAAAAGGAATTGAAATGTCATCATTGTGGATTATTCCTTTGATGAATATATAATGACCTTCTCCATATTTTTGATCAATTTTGGTTTGAAGTCTATTTTGTTAGATATTAGAATAGCTGTACCAGCTTGCTTTTAAGGTCTATTTTCTTGTAAAATATTTTTCCAACCCTTTCTCTGAGGTAATATCTGTTATTGATGTTGTGATGTGTTTCTTGTCTGTTTGTTTTTATTGGGGAATTGAGTCCATTGATATTGGGAGATATTAGTGTCCAATGACAGTTAATTCTTCTTGTTATTGTTGGTAGTCTGTCTTTGTGTGTACATATGTGTATTTGTTTCTCTTAATTGTGTTTTGTTGGTGTAAGATTATTTATTGCCTTTGTTTTCCTAGGTGTCTTTATCTTCTTTTGGATGAAGTTTTCCTTCTAGTATCATCTTTAGGGTTCAATTTGTGGATAGATACTGTTGTAAATTTAAAAAGCAGTGCAAGAGAGGAAGATGCTATGTGACAGTACACATGGAGGGCTTTTTTATTTGGGGAAAAGGAAGTTAAAAAGGGGGAAGGAAGGACAGTGTCCAGCCTCTGGGCAGGAGCAACAGAAGAGAAGAAAGTGGCAGAGAGAAAGAGGCAGGGAAAGACATAGAGAGACAGGAAGAGAAGCAGAGAGAGAGAGAGGTGATAAGGGCCTTTTAAAAACAGGGAACATAGTGAATGTGCACAGCAAGTGCTCTTAGTGGCTGCAGCTGAGGACATAGCCTGTCAGAACCCCAAGGTCAGGGCAGTACAGATGCCTGAATACTAACATTCTTCCTTTTTTTATTATGAAAATGTGTGGAGTTAGAAAGGGATAGCAGGTGAGGTGGGGATGAGGAAGCCTCATTCTCAAGACTACTTCCTGCTGACCTGGTGGTCATTGTTCATATTTGGGGCACCAAGGAAAGATGGAGTGCTGGCTACATCCTGGAGTAGGTGGCTATTTCACTTCACTGTCCAAGCACAGTGGCATCCTAAGGTGCCACCTATACTTGGAAAAATGCTGTTTAATGTGAATCTAAGTTGACTCCCCAGGGCATAAAGCACCTGACCCTTTTCCTATCAACATGGCATCACCTGGACATGTTTGACAGCCTTGCACCTCCAGCTCTATAGGGGGGAAAGCAGAAGAGTGAAAGGGTGAAAGAGTGATTCCTCCTTCCATCTATTAAAATTTCTGGCAGAATATTGCAAATGTCTCATAAAATATCAGGCTTTAAGTGGCAGGAAGCGGATTTTTTGTGGGCTTATTCCCTATGAGAGAGGCAGAACAAGATCCTTGCTTTTATCAAGCAAGGACTGAGTGAGAAAAGTCCAAGTCATGCGTTGATTTTTTGATCAAGGAACAGGAGCTGAAAATCGAGAAAGGCACAGGCTGCTCAGTGGGTTGTCACACAAAGGGCTGGGGCTGAGGGCTGAGGGCCCTAGAGAGAGCTGTAGCTCCCTGGTACTAGAGCATAACAAGGCTGAGAAACTATGCTCAAGAGGATAGTCTTCACATGTGGGAAATAGTCACAGGTAGGAAAAAGGGAGATCACCAATCATGCTGGCATTAGATGGAGGAATCCAGTGATCCATTAGTTGGCAAAGCAAGGCTGTTGTATGAGGACTGGGGCCCAGGGTCCCAGTATGCCTCAGACTGTCAGCAGACAGAAGAGCCAGGAAGAGGCTTTCCCATTCAGGAAACCAATGTTGTCAATTTAAAAAGTGGTGTGAGAGAGAAAGATGCAATCTGACAGAATTCACGTGGAGGTGCTTTTTATTAGAGGAAAGGGAACATAAAAAGGGGGAAGGGAAAGACAGAGAACGGCATTTGGGTGCTGTAGGAAGGCTTGCAGCTTGTGTTTACCTGCCTACTAGGGTGTGGCCTCTTATACTATATATGCAGATGCAGAACCTGCGTCTGCCCCTTTGCTTCCTCCTTTTTGCTGGCTGCTCGTTTTGATTGTTGGATTCAACCTCTGTCCACCATTCAAGCAGAGAATTCTGATGTGAGAGTTTACGCCCAAATAAATAACTATTTCTCAATTCTGAGCTATTGTGGGATTTCTTTTAAGCATCCATTCATCAATAGGTCACCTTTTCACTTGGTGCCCACATGGATTTAAACTCCATGCCCACTGGGTGGACAGCCTGGTCGTTCCATGACCCAGACAGGCTAGCTTTTGCCTAAGTAGTTTTTTGTAGAATCCCTGTCACAATGGAGTTTGCTGCGTGTGGCGACTTGGAAATTTCCCAAGGGCACATATGCACTACCACTGAATTCCCTGGGGCAGGGCAATTCCTTGACACGTGGAAATTAGTGCAGTTCTCGTTTTCTGCTCCCCGCCCCTAGATTCTGGGTTTCTTGCTCCATGTATGGAATTGATTTAATTGCTTTTAATTTGTCAAACAACACATATTTTTCAGTATTTAACCATTACCAAGGCAGAAACTAAAACAACCCAGGACCGATCCCTATCACCAGTTGCATTGTTTCCAGTAGCGACTCCGCAACCATGCCATCTGCTAGACAATAAAGATTGCTGTTTATCGGATCCCATAACAGGTATTATGGCAGATTCTGTTACCAATGCAACCTTTAGTACAATTTTTGCTAGTAATTCTAGAAGACGACACCCCCTCTCCCAACAAAGTTTCTCCTCAGGGTTAGGGACATCATTTAGGGGTTGATTATAATTGGTATACGGTTGGGGATTGGGGAGGAAATTCTCTAGTTCCAGGTTTCCTGATAGCCCCATAAAGACTCACTCAACCAAAATATCTCTTTCCTTGCTCTCATCTGTCTCCATCTCAACTGTCCTGTTCCCTTAAGTTCTCGCCCCCCCTTCTCTTCTACCATCCTATTCTTCTGACCTCCCTACCCCCCCCCATGCTTTCAATTTTGTCAGTCTTGTCTATTTCCCTGCTTCAGGTGGATATATGCATGTAATTCTTAGTGTTCACCTTGTTAGCTTCTTTAGGATCATGAAATATAGGCTCAATATCCTTTGCTTTCAGTTAGTGTCTACTTATGAGTAAACACATACCATGTTCATCTTTCTCAGTCTGGATTACCTCACTCAGGATGTTTTTTTCTAGTTCCATCTGTTTGCACGAAAATTTCAAGATGCCATTGTTTTTTGCTTTTTATTGCTGAGTAGTACTCCAAGGAATGAATGTGCCACATTTTCTTCACCCATATTTTGGTTGAGGGGCATCTAGGTTGTTTCCAAGTTCTGGATATTACAAATAATGCTGCTATAAATATAGTTGAACAAATGTCCTTGTAGTATGATTAAGCATCTTTTGGATAAATGCCCAAGAGTGGTATTACTGGGTCCTGAGGTAGGTTGATTTCTCATTTTATGAGAAACCACCATACAGATTTCCAAAGTTGCTGTACAAGTTTTCATTCCCACCAGAAATGGAGGAGTATTCCCCTTACAACTCATGCTCTCCACCATGATCTATCACTGGTGTTTTTCATTTTAGAAATTCTGACTGGAATAAAAATGTATCTCAGAGTTGTTTTGATTTACATTTCCCTGATGGCTAAGGATGCTGAGCATTTCATTAAGTGTCTTTTGTCCATTTAAGATTTTTCTGTTGATCACCTTTCACAATAGCCACAAATAGGATAACATATCTCAGAGTAACTCTAACCAAATAAGTGGAAGACTTGTATGACAAGAACTTTAAATCTTTGAAGAAAGAAATTGAAGAAGACACCAGAAAGTGGAAAGATCTCCCATGTTCTTGGGTAGGTAGAATTAACATAGTAAAAATGGCAGTCTTACCAAAAGCAATCTACAGATTCAATGCTATGCCCATCAAAATCCCAACAAAATTTTTCACAGTCCTCAAAAGAATAGTACTCAAATTCTATGGAAAAGCAAAAAAACCCAGAATAGTCAAAATAATCCTATACAATAAAAGAATTTCTGGAGGCATCACAATCCCTGACTTCAAACACTACTACAGAGCTACAGTACTGAAAACAGCGTGGTATTGGCATAAAAACAGATAGGAGGAACAATGGAACTGAATTGAAGACCCAGATATTAATCCACACAGCTTCTAACACCTGATTTTTGAGAAAGAAACAAATAATATCAAATGGAAAAAAGAAAGCATATTTAACAAATGGTGCTGGCTTTACTGGATATTAACATGTAGAAGAATGAAAACAGATCCATATCTATCACCATGCACAAAACTCAAGTCCAAATGGATCAAATATCTCAACATAAAGCCAGCCACACTGAATTTCATAGAAGAGAGAAAGTGGGAAATACACTTGAATGCATTGGCACAGGAGATTACTTCTTAAATATAACCACAGTAGCACAGACACTGAGAGAAACAATTAATAAATGGGACCTTCTGAAACTGAAAAACTTCTGTAAAGCAAAGGACATGGTCAACAAGACAAAACAGCAGCCTACAGAAAGGGAAAAGATATTCATTAACCTTATATCAGACAGAGGTCTGATCTCCAAAATATACAAAGAACTTAAGAATTTGGTCTTCAAAAGATCAAACAATCCAATAAAAAAAATAGATTATAGACCTAAATATAGAACTCTCAATAGAGGAATCTAAAATTGCTGAAAGACACTTAAGGAAATATTCAACATCCTTAGTCATCAGAGAAATGCAAATCAAGACAACTCTGAGATTCCATCTTATGCCTGTAAGAATGGTCAAGATCAAAAACACTGATGACAACTTATGCTGGAGACTTTGTGGGGTAAAGGGAATACTCCTGCATTGCTGGTGGGAGTGCAAGCTGGTACAGCCCCTTTGGATGTCAGTGTGGTGATTTCTCAGAAAATTAGGGAACAACCTTCCTCAAGATCCAGCAATACCACTTTTGGGTATATATCCAAGGGATGCTCAATCGTGCCACAAGGACATGTGCTCAACTATGTTCATAGCAGCTTTGTTTGTCATAGCCAGAACCTAGAAATAACCTAAATGTCTCTAGACTGAAGAATGGAAAAGGAAAATGTGGTACATTTACACAATGGAGAACTACATAGCAGAAAAAATAATGACATCTTAATTTTTTCAGGAAAACAGATGGAGCTAGAAAACATCATTTTGAGTGAGGTAACCCAGACCCAGAAAGACAGTTATCACATATACTCACTCATAAGTGGTTCTTAAACATAAAGCAAAGAAAACAAACCCACAAATCACAATCCCAGAGGACCTAGACAACAACGAGGACCCTAAGGAAGACATACATAGATCTAATCTACATGGGAAGTAGAATAAGACAAGATCTCCTGAGTGAATAGGGAGCATGGGGACCTTGGGACAGGGTTGCATGGGAGGGGAGAGACAGGGAGGGGAACAGAGAAAAATTTTTAGTAGAGCTCACTAAAAATTAATAAAATTAAAAAATAAAAAAGATTCTTCTATTGATAATTCTGTTTAGTTCTGTACCCCATTTTTAAAATTGGGTTATTTGGAAATTTGATGTCTAAATTCTTGTGTTCTTTATATATTTTGGAGATCATTTCTCTGTCTGATGTGGAGATGGTGAACATCTTTTCCTATTCAGTAGGCTGCCTTTTTGTATTGTTGACCATGTCCTTTGTTTTACGGAATCTTATCAGTTTCAGGAAATCCCATTTATTTATTGTTGCTCTCAATGTCTGTGCTACTGATGTTATATTTACTAAGTGGTCTCCTGTGCCCATGCATTAAAGAATACTTCCCACATTCTCTTCTATCAGGTTCAGTGTGGTCAGATTTATTTTCAGGTCTTTAATCTATTTGGAATTGAGTTTGGTGCATGGCTGTAGATATGGTTCTATTTTCATTTTTCTACATGTTGACATTCAGTTATTCCAGCACTATTTGTTGAAGATGCTCTTTATTCTATTGTGTATTTTTAGCTTCTTTTTCAAATATCAGCTGTTCATAGATGTGTAGATTAATACCCAGGTCCTCAATTCATTTACATTGGTTAACATTTCTGATTTTATGCCAATACCAAGCAGTTTCCATTTCTGTAGCTCTATAATAGAGCTTGTTGTAAGGGATGGTGATGACTCCAGAAGGTCCTTTATTGTACAGGATTATTTTGGCTGTTCTTTGTTTTTTGTTTTTCAATATGAAGTTGATTATTGTTCTTTCAAGGTCTATGAAGAATTGTGTTGGGATTTTGATGGGGATTTCATTGAATTTATAGATTGCTTTTAGTAGGATTGCCATTATTATGTTGATACTACTTCTCCAAGAGCATGGGAGATCTTTTCATTTTCTGGTATCTTTCTCAATTTCCTTCTTCAAAGACTTAATGTTCTGGATGAAAAGTTCTTTCACTTCTTTGATACTGTAAGTTAATTTATATTATTTGTGACAATTGTGAAGGGTAATGTTTCTCCTATTTCTTTCTCAGTTTCTTTATTATTTGTATACAGGAGGATTACTGATTTTTTTTAGTTGATCTTGTATCCTGCCACATTACTGAAGGTATTTATCAGCTGTAGGAGTTCCCTAGTAGAGTTTTTGGTGTCACTTATGTACATTATCATATCATCTGCCAATAGTGAAATTTTGCCTTCTTCCTTTCCAATTTAAATCCTCTTGATCTCCTTTTCTTATCTTATTGCTCTAGCCAGAACACCAATAACTATGTTGAATACATATGGAGAGAGTGGACAACCTTATCTTCTTCCTGATTTTAGTGGGATTTTGCTTTGAATTTCTCTCCATTTAACTTGATTTGGCCGTCGGTTTGCTGTATATTGCTTTTGTTATGTTTAGATATGCTCCTTGTATCCCTGATCTCTCTAAGACCTTCATCATGGAAGGGTGTTGAATTTTGTTGAAAGCTTTTTCAGCATCTAATGAAATGATCATATGGTTTTTTTCTTCAATATATTTATATAGTGAATTACATTGACAGATGTTTGTATGTTGAAGCATCCCTGCATCTTTGGGTTGAACATGACTTGATCATGGTGGATGATTTTTTGATGTGTTCTTGGATTTGGTTTGCCAGTATTTTATTGAGTATTTTTGCATCTATGTTCATGACTGAGATTGGTCTGTAATTCCCTTTCATGTTTGAGTCTTTGTGTGTTTTTTGTATCAGGATAACAGGTAAAAAGCAGAGAGAGATAAAAACAGAGACAGAGAGAGAAAAGAGAGAGCTGGCAGGTGGGCAGGTGGGCAGGTGGGTAAGGCCATTTTAATATGGAACATAGTGAATAGGTGCTCCTAGTGGCTGCAGCTGTGGATGGATCTTGTCAGAACCCCAAGGTCAGGTCAGTACAGGTGTATGAATTCTAATACCCAGTGTTTCTTCTGGGCATCCAATCATAAGACATGCCAGTGAATTTCCATAAAATCCTGGGTGACAGCAGGCCACACTAATCAAAAGACTGGGTAAGTGACCGGCCTGCCCTGAATTGCCCCACTTCCTAGATTATATTTCCAAAGAGCCATCCCTTAGGCTATGCCACCACCATGCCAGGTTCTGGGCCTTGCTTCCAACCCTGACAGACTTCCACTGCCAGTCCATGCCAGTCAGAAGAATTGTCATGCACTGGGTGGTGACCCTTGCTGCTTGACAAAGTTCCAGCACTTCAATATTGCAGACCATACTTCTCCAGCATCTCTTTACTTTCACTTTTAATGATTCTCAATATTAATGTCTTACCCTTAGGGAAATTTTGTATGGGCTTTGGTAAAGGATAATAATGTTTACAATGATAATCTCTAAACAAAATAATCCTTTGGAAAAAATTTCTGCCACCACAGAATGGGGAATTCCATTATGCCCTACTAATTACAAAAAGAACAGGAACATTACAGGTTTACTAGACCCGCCTTGTTCCAAGGAGAAAATGCCTACAATTCAGATACAGAACCTGACACCATTAGGGACAAGAGTTCAGTTAATAAATGTAGAGAAATTAGAATGGTGGAGTATAATGAGAAATGAGTAAGGCATTGGGTCCATTACAAGGAGAACAAGCCCATGTAGTAAGACTAAGAAACTGCATTATAGAGTCTGCTCCCCAGAAGAAGTCCTTTTCCCAAGGTCAGGCATTTGAATAAGGGTCTCCATTCCCTCAGAAGCTTGAAGAAAGTTGTTCCTTCCAAAAAAGGTGGACAACCTTCTCTCTAGCAAGAGGAACTTGTGGCCCTTCCATTAACATATGATTTTCATCTATTGTCAGGTCAGTGTTAGATTTTTTAACCCCTGACCTCAAGACACACATCAGCTCACATGTCCTTTGTCTCCCATTTAATCTGATGTGCAACCATTGAGTATAAAATGTGTAGTCTTTTTTTTCAATTAAAGGTTGATGGCTGTCATCCTTATTGATCCTCAGATGGTGTTCATCTCCTTCCTCCGCTCAGACTTCACATACTCTCCTTGGGACCTGAATACCCCACTGAAGCAGGTCTCCCACAAAGAATAGAAAACCCATGTTGCATCAAAGGCCAAGCTAGTTGCTAGAAGACCAGCTCCTAAATTGGTCAGAGACTCCCCACTAGATCAGAGGTCACTCTGGCTGGCAGAAATACAGGCCATAAAGACCAGAAAACCAAATCGGATTCCCTGCCCATGGGTGGCATTGCCTACTGTGTGCTGGTCCCTCTCACATCAATCATTAATCAAAAAACTAATTTCAGATGTAACTAAGGTGAGGGCCAAGAATAGACATCACAGGCATTATCTTTGCACCACAAACATAAGAGGGCCAGGGCATTTCTAGTACTGGTTCAGAGTCAGTGTGAAGGAGAATTGTGGTATGCAGCTTAAGGAAGATTTGCACGGTGTCTAGGCTCAAAAGCAGGTACTCCTGGCGTGGCTTCCACTTCTCAGTCTTACAGGAAAATATTGAACATAATCTTCTGTGTTTTCAAAGTTTGATTCAATGGGCTAGATAGTTACCACTGAATCTTTGTAATTGAGAGAAAAATATGTAGCTAATCATAGATGCAGGTTTTCCATATCTCTTCCTACTATTACATGCCAATGCTCTAATATGAAAAGAAAAGGGATTATTAACCCCCTCCACAAATATTCCTATCAAACACATGCCCTGGCATGTTTCAGTTTCAAGTACTCCAAACCAAGGGGAGCACAACATTGTTAGAGATGTGTTAGGGTGTGTCATCAAAGAAGGACACAGTGCTTGTGGTCATCATCTGGTCCAGCTGTGCAGTATCAGGGGTCTTTGGTTTCCTGCCTTCAGTGAATTTAAATAACTTCAAATTTATCATGATTCCCAACTTGAACCAGGGCAAGGCTTGCCTGTCTTACTGTGTTTGTTGCTTGCTTGACTTTCCTATCTAACTGAGACCACAAAGTTGGTGTATTTCTGAGAGCTAGATGTGGAGATAAATGGTGGGCATATCAAGAGCCACTTAAAGGAAATGGGAATAGTAGGATGGTTCAAAAGGAACATGTTAAAGCCCCACTGTAGAAGTGTGCATACCAATGCTTTGTGCATATTATCAAATTGGAAGCTTCTACAGTATGTCATGTTGGATAAAGGAGTGAATACAGCATTTCCCCAAAAATGACACACTGTGGATTCAGTTGGAAATAAATGTTGCCTGAAAAATGAAGCTCACATTACCTGAGACTTGGTTGGGTAGTTTTCTAACATACACAGCATGCCTTTGTTTGAGACACCTGCTAAAAACACCAATGACAATTGTCTTATATATTTTTGGCTAACTAGGCACAAACTGGAGTCACTTGAAAGAAGCAAACTCAGTTGAGGGATTGCCTCCCTCAGACTGGATTATGAGCATGTCTGTGTGACATTTTCTTGATTAATGATTGATGTGAGAGGGACCAGCACACAGTAGGCAGTGCCATCCATGGGCAGGGAATCCTTGGTTATATAAGAAAGCAGTTTGAGCAAGCAATGGGCAGCAAGACAGTAAAAATGTTTCCAGATTTTCTTCCCAGGTTGAGTTTTTCCCTCAATGATTTACTGAGTAGGGAATCTGCAAACCAAATCAACGAATTTCTTCCAAGTTGCTTTTGTTCATTGTGTTTGTCAAGCTACAGAGATGACATTGATAACCTCCTTTGAGAGCTATATTTATAATGTTTGCTGGAAAGCTGGGAAGTGGTACAAACCTTCAATGATTTGTTTACCACTGATAACAGAACTATCCTGCAGTACTGATGCTAAAGAATGGTCTTGGTTATTAGGGATCTCACTTAGTCTGAGGAAAAACTTTTCAAGTTTGACAATAACAAGTTGGGAAAATAAATTTTAAGTAAAATGAATCACCCCATAGCAGTTACTATTGTCATGTAGCCTTTTGTATTTTGTGTCCGCTAAATCATGTTTGTCACCTTGACAACACAAGGAAAAAGGCTAGCTTTCATCTGGGATTCAAAAAGAAGCAAAGATAGAATGACCCAAACCACCTTTCCAATGAAAGGTGGACCTTAAGTGAGCATAATGGGACTGTAAGAATCAATCATGAATCTACCCTGCAGCGCACAATGCCTGTCTGCGCTCTATGCGCTACCATACAGTTCGCGAGCTTCAGGCAAGGGGCTGGAGGTTGAAACACACAAAGACACACAGAGACAGCACAGACACACAGAGAGAGACACGGACCTCTAGTCACTGGTAAGAAGCCCTTTATTCAATAGCACCATGGAGGCTTATATACCCAACAGTCAGGTGGGCCAACAGGTGAAAACCTTATCCTCTGATCCTCAAGGCAAGGCAACACGTGCTCATGAAGCAGAGCTGGTAAACAACTTTGACACAGCTTTCAGTAACTCAAATCAGAAGGAAAAGTAAAGATCTCTAGCAGGGAAGAGCATCTGGAGGCCAGGACTCCAAATGATCCCAAGATCTCCCCCCTAAATTTTTTATAAGACAGAAGACCCTCCTGTCTTAGGTCATCTCAGAAGAGTAAACCCTTATTTTCTTTACCTTTGGGAGGCCCCTTCCCTGTCTTAGGCGGGCCCTCTTCTGTAGAAGTTGCCCATCTACAGAGGAGTCTTCATTGTTTGTGCAGTATTTGCAACCAAACCTGGGGTAGGTCCGAGTTACTGGCCAACAGGCTCAGGACTTGCTAAGTGACCATATGCTGCATTCTCATGGATTGTCTGATCTTACACAGAATTCAGAGACGAATGCCCGTGGCAACAGGCATTAAGATTGCCAACAAGAGAGTCCCCAATCACCACTGGACCCAGCCTCCCATTTGGGCTATGGTATTCTACCAAGCCTTTGGCTAAAACAGTGGCACACAGGTATCAACAATCTGGTGCGCCAATTGTAACATTCCAAGGGCTATTTAAGTAACCATTGAGCTGTTTCACCACATAAGAGACATTAGCAATATTAACAGATGTCACACAAATGGAATGATAAAAGTGTGAACAAGACATTTGTTGTACAAGCCATGAGAAGTCCACCTGCTCCTACAATAGGACAGTTTGTTGATTTAAATTCAATAGTCCAAATTTAATGTGGACATTCAGGGCATTCTGAGTCTGGAGAGCATCGTTGACTTGTCTTGCCAGTTTATCTACAGTGTCCAACACCAACGATGTTTGTGCCATTGCTAGTCCTGCAACCATGGCTGCAGCAGCAGACATGGTGATGACAGCAACCACTGCAGCTGTCACTCCAAAATCTCGTTTCTCTCAATACAGGGTCATCTCAGTCTGCTTAATCTTTTTGGTAATTGGCAGTGGTATGATGGCTGGTACCCGAACCAACAAGGCAGCACTGGAGTGGTCATCCCAGCAGTCGCTCAGGCCACAGTTTCACTTGCACCACAGACTCTTGGGCATGCAGAGCCTGGAAACGCCACCACCTTCTCCTTGCCCCACTGCTGCCTTCTCAGGGCAGCCCAGCAATGTCTGTGCTCCAGGTTGTCTCGGCTCCAGCACTTGTTGTCCCATTTGCTGATACTCCTGGCATCACCACAGCATCTCCCAAGCTGGGTACCATCTGGGCGAGGCAACGTGCTTTCTGCCACAGCCACCTAGCAAAGCTCTGCTCCAGCTGCCTTCTAGCCCCAGCTGTATTCGTTCTGGGTCCAAACTGGTGCACGGAGTGGAGCAGAACTCAGGAAAGCAGGATTGCTGCTCCAGAACCACTGAAGGGGCCCCCACTTAAACAATCCTTTAGGGAATTTTGGTGTTGGCAACCTTTCTGGCTACTTCCTGCTGAGTGGGGCGCTGCATTGTTGAGAGTATTTTACTGCAACATTTCAGGAGGTCTCGGTGAATCAAACCACATGAATTGTGGAACAATTTGAGGAGTATTGGTATTGGCTCTACTCTCTGTTGGGAGACTTTTCAAAAATCTGTACTACACAAAATTGGAAAATTTAAAATGGACAACTTTCTGGATAGGTACCACATACAAAAATTGAATCAAAACCAGATAAACAACTTAAATAGACCTATAACTCATAAGGAAATAGAAACAGACATTAAAAGTCTCCCAACAAAACAATCCCAAGACCAGATGACTTCAGTACAGAATTCTACCAGGATTTCAGAGTAGAGCCAATACCAATACTCCTCAAATTGTTCCACACAATATAAATAGATGGAACTTTGCCAAACTCCTTTTATGAGTCTACATTTACACTCATACCCAAACCACACAAAGTTACAGCAAAAAAAAGAGAACTACAGACCAATCTCCCTCCTGAACATTGATGCAATGGGACAAGAAATAAATCAGAGAAGCATCACACTTTAAAATAGCCACAAATATAAAATATCTTGTGGTAACTTTAACAAAACAAGTGAAAGGCTTATATGACAAGAAATTTAAGTCTCTAAACAAAGAAATTGAAGAAGGTATCAGAAAAAGGAAAGATCTCCAAAAAACATAAAAATGACAACCTTACGAAAAGCAATATACAGTTTCAATGCAATTCCCATCAAAATCTCAGCACTATTCTTCACAGACTTCAACTTCATATGGAAAAATAAAAAACCAAGAATAGCTAAAGCAATCCAGTACAATAAAGGAGGTATCACCATTTCCAACTTCAAACTCTACTATAGAGCTATAGTAATAAAACAGCTTGGTGTTGGCATAAAAATAGACACATGGATGAATTGGAATCAAATCAAAGACTCTAGCATTAATCCACATACCTGATTTTTGAAATAGAAGACAAAATGGTACAATGGAAAAAGAAATGCATCTTTAACAAATGGTGCTGGCATAACTGGATGTCAACATGTAGAAGATTGAAAATAGATCCATATCTATTGACATGTGCAAAACTCAAGTCCAAGTGGATCAAAGACCTTAACATAAATCCAGTTAAATTGAACCTGATAGACGATAAAGTGGAAAGTAACCTTAAATGCTTTGTCACAGGGGACCAGTTATTAAATATAACACCAGTAGCACAGATACTGAGAGGAACAATCAATAAATGGGACCTCCTAAAACTGAAAAGCTTCTGTAAGGCAAAGGACACAGCGAGTAAGAAAAAAATGACAGCCACAGAATGGGAAAAGATCTTTACCAATCCCATATCTGACAGAGGGATGATCACCAAAATGTATAAAGAATGCAAGAACTAAATATAAAAATAACAAATAATCCAATTAAAAATGGGGTAGAAATCTAAACATAGAATTTTCAAAAGAGAATCTCAAGTGGCCTAAAGACATTTAAGGAATTGCTCAATATCATTAACCATTAGGGAACTGTGAATCCAAACAACTCTGAGATACCATCTTAACACCTGTAAGAATGGCTAAGACAAAAATAATGACGACAGCTTATTTTGGGGATGATGTGGGATAAGGGGGATGCTCCTCCATGCCACTGATGGGAGTACAAAATTGTATAGCCTCTGGAAATCAATATGGTGTTTCTTCAGAAAATTGGGAACCAATATACCCCAAGACTCAGTGATACCACTATTGGGCACATAGTGATAGGATGTTCAATCATACTACAAGGATAATTTTTCAACAATTTTCATAGCAACATTATTTGTAATGGCTTGACAATCATCTGGAATAATGCCAACCTGACCCCAAAAGACAAATATTCTGTTTCCTTCTGCATGTGGATGCTAGATTTTAAGTTTTTATATGTGTATTTCAATGCAATAACCATAGATGTAAGGTAGCAAGTAAAGGAAAAGAGGGAAGCAGGAGATCAACTAAGAAAGGGGAAATTGAGTATATTGTTGGGAAGTGATAAAGGGGAATTTAGACTATAAGGGAGATGGGGAGAAGAGGATAATGTTAGGAATATGGTAAAGTACAAACAACACTGAAGGTCTTTTGAAAAAAACTTATGAAAATTTACTAATGTAGAACCTTCTTAAAATATGAACATATATGAAAGGAATTTAAATGGGGTCACAATAAAATAAGGTCACAATAAAAAATAATTACATACCTAGATATCATATACCACCAAATAATCTTTAACTGACAGGAATGTATTACATAATTTTAAGTCATTGGCCAAAAGTGTTTCATAAACTGTCCCTCTGAAAACATTATAGGCTGTTTCAATGCTATTGGTGACTCTCCACAACAGTATTGCATGGCCCTATTTCCAAAGACACTAATTACTTTTGTTATTGAACAAGGAGAAATTGAGATAGTGCTCAAATACAAGATTCACCCATACTGAGTAGTCTTCATGGGACTGGAAGTTACACCACATGCAACCAGAGGT
>PVIU01023023.1:0-28228 GCA_004026605.1 Ondatra zibethicus | reverse complement strand
CTAGGCCAGGAGGGATGGGGGTGGGCCTTGGACTTCCAACAGGGCAGGGCACCATGCCCTCTTTCAAGGAAGAAGGGGGAGGGAGGAGGGGTGGGGGGTAGTGGGAGGGGACCGGGAGAAGGGGAAGAAAGGAAAAAAATTTTTTTTTATCTTTAATTATGTTCTTGAATGGAAAAAAATAAAACAAAACAATGTATGGAAAAAAAAAAGAATATCTATGCTACTGTAAGAGACAAGTTACTCTACACTGCATTAACTTTAACTAATAAAAAATAATTAATTGTATACTTCAAAAAAAAAAAGATACCTCTGGAAGTTCTTTTATTGTACAGGATTGTTTTAGCTATCCTATTTAATTTTTTTTTCCATATGAAGTTGAATATTGTTCTTTCATGGTCTGTGAAGAATTTTGTTGGGATTTTCATGGTGATTGCCTTGAATCTGTAGATTGCTTTTGGCAAGATGACCATTTTTATTATGTTAATCCTAGCATCCATAAGTGTGAGAGATCTTCTCATTTTCTGATATCTTTTCTAATTTCTTTCTTCAAAGATTTGAAGTTCTTGTCATATAGGCTTTTGTCTTGCATGGTTAGTTACACCAAGATATTTTATATTTTTTGTGGCTTTTGTGAAGGGTGTTGTTTCCTTGATTTCTTTTTCAGCTTGTTTATCATTTGTAAATAGGAAGGCTACTGATTTTTTTTATAGTTAATCTTGTATCCAGCCACTTCACTAAAGGAGTTTATAGGATGTAGAAGTTCCCTGGAAGAATTTTTGGGGTCACTTATGTATACTATCATATAATCTGCAAATAGTGAAAGTTTGACTTCTTCCTTTCCAATTTGTATCCCCTTGATCTTCTTTTGTTGTCTTAGTGCCCTAGCTAGAGCTTCAAGTAGTATAATGAACAGATAAGGAGAGAGTAGATAGCCTTTTGTTGTACCTGCTTTTAGTGGGATTGCTTGAGTTTCTCTTCATTTTATTTGATGTTGGCTATTAACTGACTGTACATTGCCTTTATTATGTTTAGGTATTTCTTTTGTATCCCTGATTTCTCTAAGCCTTTTGTCAGGAAGGGGTGTTAAATTTTGTCAAAGGCTTTTACAGCATCTAATGACATGATCATGTGTTTTTTTCTTTCAGTTGGCTTATAAGGTGGTTTTCACTGACAGAGTTTCATATGTTAAAACATGCCTGCATCTCTGGTATGAAGCCTACTTGATCATGGTACATGATTTTTTAAAATGTATTCTTGGATTAGGTTTTCCAGTATTTTATTAAGCATTTTTGCATCAATATTCATGAGGAAAATTGGTCTGTAATTATTTTTCTTTGTTGAGTCTTTGTGTAGTTTGGATATCAGTGTGACTGTGGCCTCATGAAAAGAATTTGGTAATGTTCCTTCTGTTTCTATTTTGTGGAATAATTTGAGGAGTATTGGTATTAGCTCTTCTTTGAAATTCTGTTAGAATTCTGCACTGAAACCATCTGGCCACAGGCATTTTTTTGGTTGGGAGATTTTAAATGACTTTTTTTCTTTCGTTAGGGGTTAGAGGTCTATTTAAATTGTTTACCTCATCTTGGTTTAACTTTGGTATGTGGTTTCTATAAAGAAATGTGTCCATTTCTTTAGATTTTCCAGTTTTGTAGAGTACAGGTTTTTGAAGTATGACCTAATGGTTCTTTGGATTTTCTCAGTGTCCATTTTGTTCCCACTTTCATTTCTGATTTTGTTGATTAGGATGTTATCTCTTTGTTCTCTAGTTAGTTTGGATAAGGGTTTGTCTATCTTGTTGATTTTCTCAATGAACTAGCTTGTTGTTTCACTGATTCTTTGTATTGTTCCTTTTGTTTCTATTTTAATGATTTTTTGCCTTTATATTGATTACTTCCTGCCATCCACTCCTCTTGGGTGTGTTTGCTGTCTTTTGGTCTAGAGTTTTCAAGTGTACTGGGATGCAATTTCTCCAAGTTCTTTATGCAGCCACTTAGTTCTATCAACTTTCCTCTTAGCACCACTTGTATTGTGTCCTATAAGTTAGGGTATGCTATGTGTTCATTTTCATTGAATTATAGGAAGCCATTAATTTCTTTCTTTATTTCTTCCTTGAACCAGTTGTAATTCAGTTGCAAGTTATTCTGTTTCCATGAGTTTGTTGGCTTTCTGTAGTTTTTGTTGTTGAAATTTAGTTTTAATCCATGGTGGATTGATAAGACACTATGTTTGTATCTGTTGATACTTGCTTTGTGACCAAATGTGTGGGCACTTTTGGAAAATGTTTCCTCTTGGTGGATTTTTCCTTTGGTGAACATGAAATGTCCTTCTCCATCTTGTCTAACTAATTTTGGTTTAAAGTATATTTTGTTAAATATTAGAATAGCTACACCAGTTTGCTTTTTATGTCCATTTGCTTGAAAATCTCTTTCCAACCTTTTACTCTGAAGTAATGTTTATTTTTTATGTTGTGGTTTGTTTCTTATATGCAGAAGAAGTATGGTTTTTGTATCCATTCTGTTAGCCTGTGTCTTTTTATAGGTGAATTGAGTCCATTGATATTAAGAGATAGTAATGACCAGTAATTATCAGTTCCTGTTAGTTTTTGGTTTTGTTGGACTTTATAATAACCTGATTAGATTTGAACAGCTTTTTCTGGGTAGCTATGACCAAGCATCCTGGATAGTTTGAACTGTGTTGTAACGAGGGGCTCGGGCTGCGTTCCCGGCGCCGGGCCCCTTGTGCCATCCGGATCCCGGTGTGTACCCGAAATAATTACACGGAAACTGTATTCATTTAAATACTGCCTGGCCCATTATCTCCAGCCCCTTATTGGCTAACTCTCACATATTATTTTAGCCCATCTCCATTAATGTGTATCACCACTTGAGTTGTGGCTTACCGGTATGAGTCTAACCAGTGTCCATCTTGTGCTGGAGAAGCATGTCGTCTGCTCCACTGCCTTCTCTCTCACAGCATTCCCTTCTATCTACTCCGCCCACCTAAGGGCTGTCCTACCAAAAGGCCAAGGCAGTTTTCTTTATTTAACCAATGAGGGCAATATACAAACAGAAGACCCTCCTACACCAGAACTGTCCACTTCATACCACCTAGAGTCACTGGAGAGAGAAGTTGCAGCTGAGGAATTGCCTCAATAAGATTTGTCCGTAGGCATGTTTGTCTGGTATTGTTGATAATCAGTTAATACTGGATGGCCAAGGGACTGTGGGTGACAGCAGCTCTGTGACGTGGTCATGGGGTGTATAAAGCCAGACATTGAGACAGAGAGTGAACAGTATTCTTCCATGATTCCTGCCCTCAGGTTTCTGCCCTGAGTTCCCTCAAGGAGAAATTATAAACTGCAAGTAAAAGTCAAATAAAGGTAGAACACACCTTTCATCCCAGCACTCAGGAGGCAGAGGAAGTTTAAGGCTAGCCCTTAAACTAGCTAGTTTAAGGGAGTCCCAAGACAGTCAGGACTATACAGAAAAACCTTGTTGAGAAAAAAACCAAAATAATAATTATGATGATGATAAAATAATAATAATGATAATCACGATAAATAATAATAAAAAGTAAAATAAACTATTTCCTCCCTCCTCAAAAAAGCGAAGGCTGCCAGAGGTCCTCCTCCTCCCATCTCAGAACCAAGATTGTCACTGGGTCCTGTCCCCACCTCCAGCAGAATTCTGATGCTTGGGTGCAGTCCATACCAGTTCCTAGGAGTGGATGGGTGACCAGCTTATTAGGTGGACTACCCTACTCACTTGATTGTGCTCCTCTAAGACCCATTCCAACACCTAATTCCTCCAACCTCATCATCCTACCCATGGTCAGACCTTATTCCCAATTCTGGCAGATTTCATTGGCTCAGGTACAGTTACACCACTTGAAAGTACAGGTGAGTGACCTGCTTCCCATCCTAGATGCCCCACTCCCTAGATCCTGATCCCCAGCACACATCCTGTGGCCCTTTCCCTCCCATCTCAGCACCAATATCACCACTGGGCTCTATCCTCAACTCAGGCAGAATTCTACTGCTTGGGTGCAGTCCAAACCATTCAGAGCAGCAGACACCCTCAGCTCAGGTACAGTCCACATCAGTTGAAAGAATAGGTGCAGACCACAGCAATCAGAAAAAGAGACAACACCAATAAAAAAAACAGAGATTCCCCTGCTGCACCAAAGGCCAAGCTAACCACCACAAGCCAGCTCTCAACTTGAGCAGAGACTCACCAACAGAATTTGAGATATGGAAGAGAGAATCTTGGGTCTTTAAGATACGATAGAAAAAATACAGTGATCAATCAATAGGTCCACCTGGAAATTGGAAACAGATAAGATCCCCTGACAAAACTGGAATAATGGGGGTGGTGGGAGAAGGGAGGGTAGGAAGGGAAGAGGAAGGGAGAAGGGGAAGGGTGAGGAGAACTTGAGGGAATGGGATAGTCAAGATGGTGGAAGGACAGAGAGGAGAGCAAGGAAAGAGATATCTTGATTAAGGGAGCCATTATAGGGTTAGCAGAAACCTGGCTTTAGAGAAATTCCCAGGAATCCACAAGGATGACTCCAGCTAAGACCCTAAGCAATGGAGGAGAGGGGGCCCAATCTTGACTTGCCCTGTAGTCAAACTGATGAATATCTTGAATATTATCATAGAACCTTCATCCAGCAAGTGATGGAAATGGAGCCAGAGACCTGCATCAGAGCACTGACTGGACTGACCTCTCAAAGTCCAGTTGAAGAGTGGGAGGAATGATAATATGAGTATAGAGGTCAAGGCTGTGATGGGTACACCCACTTAATTAATCTACCTGAGCTCACCAACTCCAGCTGGACTGGGAAGGAACAAGCATAGGACCAAACTAGTCCCTCTGAATGTGGATGACAGTTGCATGGCTGGGGCAGACTGAGGGGCCACAGGCAGTGGCACCAGGACTTATCCCTACTACCTGTACTGGCTTTTGGGAAACTTATTCTCTTTGGATGGATACCTTGCTCAGCCTAGATATAGTAGGGAGGGCCTTGGACCTTCCCCAAATCAACATGCCTTACCCTCTCTGAGGAGTGGATGGAGGTGGGGTGGGAAGTTATGTGGAAGGAATGGGAATGGGAACTTGGATTGGTATATAATGAAAAAAGATAGTTTGTCTTCTTCTTTCTTTCTTTTATCTCCTAACACAAACATCCAGGAAATTTGGGGCACCATGAAAAGACCAACCCTAAGAACAATAGGGATAGAAGGAGAAGAATCAAGCTCAAAACTCAGAAAATATATTTAACAAAATCATAGAATAAAATTTTTCTAACCTAGAAAAGGACATGCCTATAAAGGTACAAGAAGTTTACAGAACACCAAATAGATTGGAACATGAAACAAAATCCCTATGCCACATAATAATCAAAACCTTAAATATACAGAACAAAGAAAAATTATTACAACTTCAAGGGAAAACGGCCAAGTAACATATAAAGGCAGACCTATAGAATCATACCTGACTTCTCAACAGAGACCCTAAAAGGCAAATGTCTTGCAGACTCTAAGAGACTACAGATACCAGCCCAGACTACTATACCCAGCAAAATTTTCAATCACCATAGATGGAGAAAACAAGGTATTTTGTGACAAAGTCAAATTTAAACTATCTATCCACATGTCAAACCCTACAGAAAGTACTAGAAGGAAAACTCCAACCCAAGGAAGTTAACTATAACCACAAAAACACAGTTAATAGATAATCTCACACTAGCAAAACCCAAAGAAGGGACACACACACACACACACACACACACACACACACACACACACACACACACACACCACTGCTACTTCTAACACTACCACCACCACCGCTGCTGCCACCAAAATAAAAGAAATTAACAGTCACTGGTCATTAATATCTCTCAATATCAGTGGACTCAATTTGCCAATGAGTCCCAACCTACAGAACTGGAGCCATCCTACTGTTTGGACTGTGAGAAGCTGACCAGCGGCAGGGGTCTCTGCAGATGTCCTGGCCACAGGGTCTTCAGGAGTACAGTGGATCTGGGGAGAGTAGGTAGGGCTGCCCCAGTGATATCACATATGGATTTCCTGCAGTCAAATTTAATCTAGTTTAGGGAATTAACACATGTACCATTTCTTAGGTTTGCAATCTGGAGTAAAATTCACAAATCTATTTTATACTTTGTCTAATTTCTTTCTCGGAGCTTTTGAAAGAGTTATCAGAAATATTAAAGGGAACTTATCAAATTGAATAATGTGACAAAGACTGACAGGGCTTAGGAAATAATTTGAAACCATAAGTGGTTTTTAATTTACACATTCATGTTGTCAAAATTGCAAATAGAAAACTAATGAGAAAAAAGTTTTTTCAATGGAATCACTTAAATTCAAGATTTTGGCTCCCTCCTATATACAGTGGACTGTATTTGTTCTCTCTCCCCTCATTGAAACTCATAAGGGACTTTACTTATTTAGTCATTTCTTTATCTATATTGGTTTATGGACATGTTGGGCATTGAAACTAAAGTATCATTTATGCTAGGCAATACTACCACTGAGCCTCAGCCTCAGCCTCAGCCTCAGCAAATGATTATAATGAGAGACAGGACGTTTAAGGAGGTGACTACTGCTGAAGAGGGTCATAGGGAGGGGCCCTTACCCAGAATGACTAATGCCATGATTGAAAGAGGAGCCAGAGAGTCCTAGGCGCAGAGAAAACTACCATATCTCTCTATTTCATTAAATACACAATTGTTATATTAGCTGGCATTTTGGATTGATTTTAAACTTTGCATACAACATAAAATGCCAATTTTATCACTTTGCAATTGTCTATTGACTATGAAGGAAAGTATGCGAGTAGCTTTTGGTTTCTAGCTATGCTAAAATCCTAACAAATAACTGGATATGTAGACACCTAGATATTTCCAAATATCTATGGTATTCTGCATTGGGAATAAGAAACAAATCACTTCATCTGGTTACTTACTTGATTAATTATCATATAATTATATAAAAGCCTTTTTCATGTTTAAGAATGAATGATAGCAAAGGTTAATAGCACCTAAGTTTCTTACATTGATCAACCTGGCAGTATGTTTAGTTGATTTGAGCAAGTTAGATTATTGGGCACTTATCCTTGGGCAGTTATTTCAGGTGACATTCTCTAGATATAGCTGGACTCTCTCAAATGATAAGACTTAGTGCTGCTTCTGGCTGTGTAGAATCCCATTGTGCAGGTATAGCACATTCTTTCTATTTATTTTATTGTGAAGGACATTCAGGCTTAGTCTGTCTATGGCTGCATTGAGCAATGGCGCAATGAAGAGGACAGGGCAGGTGTGCCTTTGGTACTTTAACTGCATTGCCTTTTGACATATATACCCAGTAGTGAGATTTCTGGATTCTATGGGATTTCCATGTGTGGTTTGTAATGGAAACCTTTACACTGTTTTCTGTATCAGATATAGTAATTTACATTTTGTTTTCCTTTTAAATGATGGGGTCAGGACAGCCCTGACTGTCCTGGAAATCATTTAGTAGACCAGGTTGCCCTCATAGTCACAGAGATCCACCTGCCTCTGGCTCCCAAGTGCTGGGATTAAAGCTGTGCACCACCATGCCCAGAATAGTATATATTTCTTGTGACAAAGCACAAGTGTCGCCTTTCCTCCACATCCCTTGGTAGTATTTTGCATTCCTTATTATAATTTTGATAATAGCTGTTCTCACTGGAATGTGATATTATCTCAATGTGATATTTGTCTTTCTCTAGATGTTAATGATACTGAACTTTTTTTTTCACTTACAGTTTTTGGCCATTTGGTATCTTCTCTTGATAAACATCTGTTCAGATATTTTGCTAATTATTATAGATAAAATAGTTTGTTTTTATGTGATGAAGTTGTTTTAGTTCCTTAATTATTCTGGATTTTGTCCCTTTTTCAAATATATAGTTTACAAATGTTTAATCCCCTTTTATAGGTTGTCCATTGATTGTGTTCTCTGCTATTACAGAATCATTTGTTTAATCAGGTATCCTTTGTCCATTTTTGTCTTTGTCACTGTGCATTTTGTACCAAATCTGAATACCATTGCCTAGGCCAATGTTCTAATGTGTTTCCCCATGTTTTCTTCTAGCAGCCTTATAGTGCAATCTCTTAAAGTTAACCATCAATCCATTTTGAGTTGGTATTTGTACTAGTTGAGATATTTCTAGGGCACCAGTATTCTTCTTTTGGCATGTGGCTATCCAATCCCTCAGCATCATTTACTAAAGATGCCCCCACTTCTCACTGTTTCTCTCGGTCCTCTCTGAGAAGCTGGCTAGGTGCACATGAATGCCTTTATCCCTGTGTGTTCTCTTCTGATGCATTGGTCTGTGTCTTCACTTGTGCTGATGTCATGGTATAGTGATTGTATAGTGTTGTTTATCTTAAAGTCTGATACTATGTTTTGTTTCTTTTTACTTATGACTGCTTTGGCTATCCAGAACTTTTTATGGGTCCACATAAGTTTTGTGACTGGTTTTTCTAACTCTGTGAACAAGGATAATAGTATTTTTTTGTAGATTGCTTTGGACATTTTAACAGTCTAAATTATTTCCATTCATGAACATGAAATAGCTTTCCTTTTATTTGTATCCTCGTCAATATCTTTAATCAATATTTTGTCATTTTCATTATAAAGCCTCTCTTTTGTTACATTTACTACAAGATACTAATTATTATAGGTATTCTCAATGGGATTGCTCTCTTGAATTTCTTTTCAGACATCTCTATTAACATACAGAAACACTATCGATTTTTGTGTTCTGATTTTGTGTGCTACATGTGATTTATTAGTTGCAACTAATTTATTAATTGAATTGGTGGTATCTTTGGGGCTTTTTGCATATGAGATAATGTCATCATGAAACAAGGTTCTCATTCTCCTTTCTAACTTAGATGTCATTATGATTCAGAGGTAAAGTGTCTACACAGACTCATGTGTCTTAACACTTATTCCCTAGCATTTGGTGATATTTTAGGGCATTGTAGAGGATTTAGTAGGTGGACTTTGCTGGAAGAAGTGTATCACTCAGCCTTGAAGACTGTAGCTTAGTTCTGATCTGGCTCTAGCCCTTTTCCTGAATACCAACATGGCATGGCTATCTGGATTGCACTCCTGCCAATATTCCTTCTACACCGTGATAGACTATTTCCACTACACTGTGAGCCTAATACTTCCTCTTCCTTAAGTTGTTTCTTGTCAGGTCAAGAAAGGTAAAAAACAAGAAAGGTAAAAAGAACAAGAAGACAAGAAAGGTAACTGATACAGATGCCTCTTTTTTCTTTCTCTTGAATACTTTCTTGAACTCTCCATACTATATTGAATAAAAGTAGCAAAATTGAAAATTTTCATCTTGTCCAAGATCTAAGAAGAAAGTCTTGTTCCCCACCCCACTGAGTATTATTATAGCTATGTGTTTACTATGGATTGCCCTTTTTATGTTGAAGCACAATATGCTAAAGCAATGTGCTGGGAGATTTTGTAATGGTGAAATGTTGAATTTCATTAATTTTTTTCTGTATCTATTGAAATGATAGTAATATTTGCATTTGCTTTGCTCTGATGCATCACACTTATTGATTTGCTTCTGCTTAATTAATCTTGCATCCCTGGGAAGAAGCCACTTAATCACAGCAAACACTCCTTTTAATATGCTGTTGAATTCAACTTTCTAGTATTTTGTTGAGGATTTTCACATCATATTTATTAGGGATATTGACCTGTGGTATTTGTTTTCTTTCTTGATCTTAAGAAGGAGAGAACTCACATAAAATTAGAGATAAGAATATATGGTATTACAGTTCGTAATTCAGAAGTTCAAAGGACTGTCAGAGATGATTAAGGACAACTTTACACATGCAAACTACTTAGACATGACTCATGAAGAAAGAGAAAACCTAGAGTTCAGAACCAAATAATACTGTCTCAAAACCCCCAAAGGAATTGATCATCCACAGAGTCTTCTATCAAGGAAAGGTCCCAGCACCTGATGACTTCATTTCAGAATTCTAGCAGACATTTAAGAAGTAAGTAGAAGTAATAATCAAAATATTCAAACAATATACTGGGACTATAAAAATATTACTGCAGAATTTCTTTTAAATGAACTCTTTCTGACTTGGTATTATCTTCATAAAATTCTTCCAAATTTGCTATTTCTTATGAGCATGTGAACGTAACTTTTGTATCCTATCTAGTTAAGGTTTTTATATTTTTTATTCAAAAATCTATTATATTTTATGTCTTGAGAACTGATATTGTTCTTCAATCATGCAGAATTAAAGATATTTCTAGGCTTATATAATATTATTATTTTCTATACTGTGAGCTACATACATTTTAAGGAATAAATATTGGTCCTTCACCAGTATTCTCATTTTTAAGAAAGCAGGTAGATAAGGTAGTAATCTGACTTCAGAAGAAGAAAGGAATTCTGTCATGGCGATGTCTGTCAATTAATGGCTTCCTTTCTCCATCTAACAGAGACAGCATTATTTGGTTCTGAACTCTATTAATATTGGTATACCACAAATAATGAAGCACATTTAAAAATGAATACAACTCAGTAATAATTTTATTGTTCTCTGGTAAAGAAAATTCCACAGTCTTCAACATCCTATATGAACAAATGCCAATTACTTTGCTATTTTTTACGTGAAGTTACACTGTCCCTGAAGCAACCATAGGTTGACAAAGGGACGAAGAAGGAAGAATGGAGACTTGTGTGTGTTCTGCCGCACAATGCAGGAATGTCTTCTTGTTCTAGACTGAAGCAATTGCAAAAGTGTAGTTGCTCTCATTGCAACATGGAGTTGCTTTTTGATAGGGCAATATTTAGGGTACATATCCCCTTAAAGGGACTACATTTTAGTTGTGTCTTTGGGACAGTTCTACTTTCTGGCTACCGTGTGTTTGAACCAGTCTCCTCTGACCTTAGCATCTTGCTTATTCCTGGGAGTTTCTATCTGGAAAGAACAGTAACTACAGTAGTGTATGCTTTCACAGGTCAGTTGGATGACACAGGTCAAAGGCAGGTTGGAGGTATAAACTGTAGCAGCTGGCCTCAAAACCAAGGGGAAGTAGCTATTTATAGTTTTCCAGGAAGTACTAACCCTAATAGTTCAATGATGTGCGTGCCAGGTAACCTTTAAAATATCAGTGAGGTCAATGATGTATTCTGTAGTTACCACTTAGCTCATTCCTGCATTGCATACTTTAAAAACTACTGAATCAATGGAAAGTAAAGATTGCTACCATTTAAGTAGAATTTCATACTGCACTTCAGAATTCAGAAATCAAAAGTAGAAACTAATGCGGTACACATGTTCTGCCTTACCTGACAAGAAATTTAAAATGTACAAGCTCATGAGTTTAAATCAAGTTTCGCAAAATTCAGTTGCCCAGGAATGCTCCAAAGATGGCTGTTTAGTTTTCTTGGCTCAGATGTTCTGTCTGCTTCTGCAATTTATTTGCTACCCAACTATATGAGATATAGGATATATAAATCATGCTTTTTGCCTGAGGAAACAAAGTCATTTCCAGAATCACAGTCTAGATGATATCAATAAAATAGTTAAAAGCTACAGAGCACAATTTCTATTACACATACAACTATGTGGTTCACTTACTATAGAGCTTTCTGGATACTTTTGATAATGACATACAAAATATTTTCTTATTTGTATAACAAGCTAGAATGAATGGAAGGTCACTCATATGGCAAATCTTAGATTACCCAGCTTCTTTTACCTTTTCTCCACAAGCCTAATGGCCAAGAACTTTGGCCTGTACTCCCAATCCTATGGTCACACCGATTCTTTCAAGTTAGCTTCATAGGTCATCTACACAGTTCATTAACTTACCCGGTACTCTTGTACCACCATCTGTCATCATGGCTTAGAGTGGAAAGGGACCTAAGAGCATCATTTGAATGGCCATTTGATTCACAGATGTGGCAAAAAGGCAGACAGCAGTACCACGATGGGCTAGGATGGAAGAGACTTTCAGATAAGAACGAAGACTTCATCGGCAGGTTGCAGCCTTAAGCACTGCTAAGCAAATTGGAGTCCCCATGGCTTCACTTACCAAACAGAGAGAATTCTCCGTACATTGATTTACTATTCCAGGATGAAAGACAATGAATATGAACTGTGCATCTAATACAATAATGGTGCATAATTGACTAATTTACTAAGTAACGTGCCTTATTTATAAATCAAGATGTAGAGCCTTAAAAAGTATATGCAATTCTCAGGTAAGTGTGTTGTTTACCCATTGTGCTAGCTCTGAGCTCTTAGAACATTGTGATCCCTTACTTCTAGGTACTTGATTGAGTCTAGGCATGTTTCAACACAGCCAGTAGTTACCAGTAGTGAGTCTGGTGAAAAATAGATTCTTTTCCATCAATACTATAAAAACACACAATATTTCTAGAGCATCCTCTAGTGAGAGCTGGTTCAGAAAGCTGGAAGTTCTGAGTGGCACTGGGTACTTGCTAGGTGGAGGTTTTCATCATGATCTATATACAGAGAAGAGATTTCTGTCTAAGCTAAGTTTGGGTAAGAGATGTGGTTCAGAGAGCACTGTGTACCTGTCTTTTCTTATGCTCCACCGCTCTGGTGTCTCGCTCCTGGGATTTGAACCAATCCCAGTGAATAGGTTGCTGGTTTGGAGCTCCTGGTCATGTATATTAGGTCAGGCTGTCAAATGACCTGGAAGAAGGGATAAGACCCAAACTGATGGTGGCGAAGGCAGTAAGAGGCATCATGGAGTCAGTCACAGGAACAAACTGCAACTCTGGGAACCAAGCAGCGTTCTCCAGATGTTTCCCAGTCATTCAGGATAATTTTAATTTGCTAAAAAGAACACTGTGACCTAAGGCCTCTGGAAAGCGGCAGGATGCCACCTCACAGCATCACACCTGGCTCTGATAAGGCGAGGGAGTATTTTACTAAGCATTGTTTAGTTCTAAATTCAATCCTTAAAAACGGTAAAGTTACACATAAAAATGATACAATTGAGTTTACCCACTGCTATGACAATCTATATGGAGTGAGATCCTTGAGCCGTAAGAGGAAGATGCTCTTCGCGTCTGCACCACAGAGGATGCACGTAACTTCGTGAGAGTGTGGCTGCAGTGACCCGAGGTTCACCTCTTGTTCATATTATTTTAAAATCTACTTGCTGGTTATAAAGTAATTTTATAAAATCAACTTGGAGACACTATCAATATTTCCCAAAGATAACAGTTAGGGACTTTAAGGTGTGACATAAAATTAGGAGCTTCAACAATGTTAGTTATATTTCCCAGCAATAGCATAAAAAATTAGTCAACCATG
Source organism: Ondatra zibethicus (assembly GCA_004026605.1). Taxonomy (NCBI): domain Eukaryota; kingdom Metazoa; phylum Chordata; class Mammalia; order Rodentia; family Cricetidae; genus Ondatra; species Ondatra zibethicus. Next base: position 14,836 of record PVIU01023023.1, on the reverse strand, counting down.
TAGAAACAAGGAACTGCAGGGCTAGCTAGAAATTCAGAAATCATTTCCTAACATCCTCATTCTGAGAGAAATATAGATGCAGAGATTAAGTGACTTGCTCAACTTACATATTGATTAGTAATAAAGCTAGAAACCAAATCCATTTTCCTAAAAATAAAACTTCAGTGGTATTTCTAGTTTACTGATGTCTCTTAGCTAAGATCTGAGGCTTCTGTCCAGGGCTCCACATTATGGTGACACAGAAGTATAAGATGCTACAGTAAATATGGTGGCTGTGAAGACTGAAGGGGCTTCTTGAAGCAGTGGCAGCTCTCTGTGGAAGGGGAAGGCAGTGGCTGGCCTGCACTGTCTGCTTTAAACCCCACGTTCACAGATTCATTCCAAATCCCCACTTTCTTGCTGAATCTTGTGTGCAGTTGAAAGTGCTTCTCGATATCAACACCTTAGTTTTCATGGATCTCTCTTCCAGTCAAACACAAGAAATGAATTTAAACTGCAGAGAATGTGTGTGCACGTGTATATACACATATGTAGCAATCATTTGGAGAATCGACTCAGTGTATGATTTTCATGTTACTTACCTTGTCTGCATATGCGTGTGTGTGGTGCTGGGGAGCCCAGGCCTTGTGCACGGTAGACAAGTGTCCTACTATTGAACTACACCTTTATCTCCAGACACGCTGAAAACTAAGAAGTTGAAATTAGTATTAGGAAAGAATTATGTGCTTAAGAAAATATATATTGAATTATACCAAAATCAAAATGAAGTTAAGAATCAAAGCTGACTCTATGATATTTGGATCCAAATACTTGCAGCAGGAATTTATATAGGCCTTATTTCTTTTACAGTTATACTTTCGATCTTTTAAACAAATCACTCCCTTCCTTAGCTGTGTTTCCCATTTATGAAGCTGCAACTAGCTAGGCTTCGCCTTCACTTTCTGTTTTAAACTCACTTCAGTAGATGATATAGGTAAACAAATGTCATAAAAACTTCAGTTTCTTGGCTTTTTAGTGCATTAAAATATTCTGCTGAACATTGCATGTGTGCTCCTGAGCACACAGTTAACACTGGAGGGGGGGTAAAGAGAGCATTGGGAATAAGTCTCATCTTATTTAAGGGGGAGCCGAAGCTCTGTTCTCTGTGATGGTCTTACATTAAACTTGCTTGTCCTGACTCTGTTTGGATGCCTTTCAACACACACATGTGTTCAGTGTGTAAAGATGTGTGTGCTATTCATCTGGTCAGTTTAGAGACAGACATGAAAGTAGAGTGGACAACTTGGGAAGAAGGGGATCAGTAGGAGTGGGAGGGGACAAAAGAGTGGGTGAATGTGATCAAAATATATTTTACACATATAAAATGGTCATAATAAAATCTACTATCGTGAACAATTAATATATGTCAATAAAAACTTGATGAAAGAATCAGTTTGAGTGTTCAGCGGTTCGCTCATGCAGCCCACAGCTCTCTGTGGAGATTTTGCTGTGTGCAGGTGTTGTCGCAAGGGCTGGATGGGTCCCGACCTCTTTGGTAGTGCTCCTAACCCTCGAAGGAGAAAAACAAGTCCATATTACTTACATCTGCTCTTTCCAGTCATCAAATGCTTATTTCAAGACAACAAAAAGAAAAATTATGAAATAAAAAATTCAATTATTCTTATTTTGTCTCTAAGGGGATTTAAACATGTTCTTTTCAGACACATTCTTGCAACTGGCTATTTCTTGGATACCAGATGTCCCCATGGGTTAAAGTCTTGGTCCCCAGGATGCTATTATTAGGGAGTAGTGGAGTCTTTTGGAAGTGGGGCTGGAATAAGTCGTTGGCCATTAGCAGAGTGACTAAGGGGGCTTATGATAGGGGTTATGCTTCTTCTCCGCGTTTGGCTCCCTGGTCTGTGGTATAAGCAGTTTTTCTTCTCATACACCTCTGCCATTTCCCAAGCAATGGTGATAATGTCTTGGGTTCCAAATGAGCTAAGCAAACCTTTTTCGTTGTTGTTGTTGTTGTTTATAAGTTAACTATCCCAGGCATTGCATTGGTAACATAAAGCTAGGTAAGCATAAGAAACACACTATTCATCCCCATGGTGAATTAATTTTCTGATGGTTCCCTATATGGGAACTTGCTGACTCCCCACATTGATGTCATTGTTTATGATTACATAGGACCTATGCTTAAGGATATTTCTGTCTTTTAATAAAGCCACTTAGAATACTGTTGTCATGAGAAGCTAAAGGTATTGTGTTTTCAGTAATTGACTTTCTATAATCAATACTTCTAATATGTTAAACAGTCAAAAGAATTAAGCATTTTTGCTAAATATTTATTTTGGGAAATATGAGTTAACTAATGAGTCCACTTAGCCATATAAATAGCAATTAAAATTGTCTTACTTTCCCAAATACATTTTTTAAAGAAAGTTAGAAATTTCACTGAATTCCTTATTGCCTTGAATACTAACTACCAGTGTTCCTGGTAGCGGATCTGCCTTGATTCCTTTCTCTGCCTTACTTATGTTAAATACTGTTAGCCCTGAACACAGCAGTCACTGTCATGTCTTTCTTTGCTGATCCCAGTCTGGCTTGTCTGTATCCGTTCCTATACCAACGACTCTCAGAGTGAAAGAGGATTGTATTTAGTGTCCACACATCCTGAGAGTGAAGTGTCCTCCAGCTGATTCAGTAAGTTCTTAGAAACAGAAGATACCTTGTCACCATGGGTTGTTTGCTTTAAATGGGGCTTTGAATGATTGGACTTGCCCTAATGTACTTGGAAAAGAGTGTTTTAAGAAAAAGTCAAAATGAGAACACGAATGAAACCAAGATGCATTTCCTATTTATTCTGGACTCTTGGGTCCTTTTCTAAAATACATAACTGGCGAGGAAGTAAGAGTTTGCTCTTCTAAACAAAGCCCGACTCAGTGTGATGACATCATTGCGCAAAAGTATGGTGGCTGAGGTGCCAACCAAAGCAAGATTAAGCCCTCATTGACGTTGCATTGATAAATATGATTAGATATTTCCTAAGACTCAGGAGTTAATAGAGTCATTGCTAAAAGATTTAGAAATTCCTGTCACCTGAGATGACTCTCTTTTGTTTTAAATTTGCTTTCATGTGATGTTTTCGTATTGCACACATGGCTGTCTTGACGTCATCAGCTGTCTCCTCTCATGGCTTACTCAACTCTTCTTATTGTTCCTCTACTTAGTGGGTTTTACTTATAGCCACATATCTGTGGGCATAGAGGGAAGACTCATATTCAGATTCTGATGAAAGGAAAAGTCATTTAAATAAACTGTGCAGCAGTCCAAGACCTTGACTTCTGGCTAAAAGCTGTTCTCTCAGCTTCTTCTATACAGGGACTACAGATGTCAGAGCCTGTTGCCATTGCATTAAAATAGGTGACTCACCCTGTGTGTATTTCCAGGTTGGAATGTTATTTCCTCTTGCCTTTCTTCCCATGGCTACAGGGGAGAGGGGTCATCCTCCTGTTCCTCTGTGATTTCACAGGAAATGTCATATTCCTGTCTGCTCCTGGCGAAAGTGTAAAGGGTGAAGTTAGGAATTCTAGGCAAATGGGTTTCTCTTCTCTAGAAGTGTGTGTGTGTGTGTGTGTGTGTGTGTGTGTGAAAACTTAGAAAATACAGAAAACACACACATGGCAGCAGTCCGATTTTTATTGACGAAGAAAAACTAGGAATGCGGAGCCATTGAACAATCTAGGAAACGTCTCTAATTTTAGAGCCTTCACTGGAGCAGTAATGATAGTGACCCCGTCCTGCTTATTGTATACTGCTCATATGTGTATGAAAAGTTGATTTCAGTATATGATTATTAAATGTGACACTTTCTTTTACTTGCCTCGAGTGGCAACCAACTTAATTTATGTGACTTCAGGACCTCTTATAAAATAGCATCAGATGCCAAAGGAAAACATACCTTGGTCTGTAGGATTCTGGTTTTGACAGATAACATTAACAGCTCCCATTTGGGTGAAAGATCATGCCCAGAAGAATTTTTGAAGTGAGAATAAAAAATGTCATTGAGGGAGTAATTACACAGTAATTACACAGTCGACAGTGGTAACGTGCTTTGCAGAAAATGCCTGCATATGGCTGCGAGGGAGCCTGCATATTTAATTTCAGAGGCCACCCAAGCAAGTGCAGCTTTGAATCTGCTTCCCATTCTGCTGTTCTGTGACAACTTAGACTAGCAGTTCTCAACCTATTGGGCATGACCCCTTTGAAAATTGAGCTACCCTTCACAGAGGTCACCTAAGAACATCAGAAAACAGAGATATTTATATTAAGTTTCATAACAGTATCAAAATTACAGTTATGAAGTAGCAATGAAAATAACTTTATTTGAGGGCCACAACATGAGGAGCTGTATTAAGGGGTCACAGCATTAGGAAGGTTGAGAGTCACTCCCTTAGAGAGTCTTAGCACGAATCTTCAGCAAACTTGCAGTTTGGATCTTCTATCAGTACACCGACAGTCTGGAGTGAGCCCGCATAGGTGTCACACTGAGACAGTCATTTATGTGAATGGACTCACACCTGCAGACTAGTAGCTATTTCCATGGTTGCTGTAGCATATGCCACACTCTTGATGCACTAGTGAAAATGTAAAGGTGGAGTCTCCTGAAATAACCAGCACACTTGGTGCTCAGTCATGTCTAGAGCTATTCAGCTTGGCTTTCTGTCTCCATGGCTGCAATCAGAATGTACCAGAACACACGGCCTGCAGATTTCACTCTCATGTCTGACTTTTTATAGATAAAACCAAGGAAAACTCCACGGAAACAGTTCACCTGTGTTTCTTCAGGACTTAGTTCAGAATGGTCAAATGTTCAGTGCCTCTTTATGTCTTCATGGCAACTGATTGGTGCTATGTTTGTATGTCAAAATATGCTTGGCATCTAGAGGTTGTGTTTCCTCAACCAAGACTTCTAGGTTGTATTTTATGTATATGTTTGAGATTTGTGACAGGGTAAAATTATTGTGCGTTTTCATTTTAAACATTTATCTAGTTTTATTTTATGCATATGAGTCTTGCTTGCATGTACGTTTATGCTCCATTTGTGTGCAATGCCCATGTAAGCCAGAAGAGGGCATTGGACTCCCTAGAACTGGAGTTACAGACAGTTGTAAACTGCCATGTGGATTCTGAGAACAGAACCTTGGTCCTCTGGAAGATCAGCCAGTGTTCTTAACTACTGAGAGATTTCTCCAGCCCCAGTTACTGGTATTTTTATAGTTCTGAACCACCACTTCCAAAATAAAAATCATGTTCACGTTACTTATTTCCTATGACTTGTCTGTTGCTATGATAATATACCACAGCCAAAGCAACTTTAAAATGAAGGGATTATTTTAGTTTATGGTTCCAGGAGTACTAGGTCCATAATAGTAGGGAAGGCACGACAGCAGGGATGTATAGGAGAAAAGTCGCATTTTGGTCTGCACACAGGAAACACACAGTGAGAACAAGAAGTGGGATGAGGCTATAAACCTTCAAAGCCAGGCTCAGTGATGTGCCTCTCTCATCAAGGCTCCACCTCACCAAAGAGAACCACCTATGGGGCACAAGTGTTCAAAGAAATGAGCCTATGGGGGATATAGATAATTCAAGCCACAACATTCTGCCATTAGTGCCCATAGGGCCGTGGCCATCGCATGATGCAAAATGCATTTAGTCCAGTTTTAGAAGTCCTCACATTCTTTAAAAGACTCAATAGTGTTTAAAACTCCAAAGTCTAAAGTCTCTTTTGAGACTCAAGGAAACCTTTTAATTCTTACCCTCCCTAAAACAAAAGCCAAAATACATACTTCTAACATACAAGAGTACAAAGCACAATTACCATCTCAAAATGGGGGAACTAGAGGAAACCTGGACCACATCAAGGCTGAAATGTAGAGGACAAACACCCAGGCCCACAGCTCCACGTCTAGTGTCTGTGATAAAACACCACGGCTAAAGTAATGTAAGGAATGAAGCATTTATTTTGACTTATGTTTCAGGATTGATTCCATAATGGGGGAAGGCTGAGGTTAAAGAGACAGGAAGCAGAGAGATCATAGTTTCAACCACACACAGGAAACAAAGACAACAGAAAGCAGGGTGTGGCTATAAACCCTCAAAGTCTGTCTTTAGTGATGTACTGCCTCAGCCAAGCTCCACCTCTTAAAGGTTCCGTAATGTCCACAGTCAGCGCCACCAACTGGAGACCAAGTGTTTGAATACATGAACCTATGGGGGGGTATTTTTCATTCAAACCACAACACTGTGTATCTTAGTTTGTGAATTTCTTTCTTCCCAATGTTTTGTTCTTTCTCTCTTCTTTGTTCTGAATGTAGGCAGTTGAAAGCTCTCTGCCATAAGTGTGCAGAGACCACTCAGAATAAATTTGTGGTGGTTTTATTTATTTAATTATTTAATTGAGATAGAGTAAATTCCTTTAGAAATCAATAGGCTAGCAGCAAGCAGTGGGATTCTGGCAATGTGCTGGCCTATAGTTTGGGTTCCGTTGTTGAAAAAAGCAGTGGTGACCATGCCTATGACATGTTAATCATGCTTATATTTCCCATAATTACAAATTCAGATCTAATTACACTGGTTTAAGCTTTATCTCTTTGGTTTAATAATGTATAGGTTCAAATAGAACTTTTTTAGTCAGAAAGTTTGCACAACACTTGAGAATAACTGTTTCACCTGTGAATACTGCATGAAGGCAGTAGAAAGATTCAGAAAGGCTACCCGCCATCTTAGTAGCCACAGGTAGAGCTTCTGGACGCTGTTAGATATCCTAAGAAGGATTTTTTACAAGAGTATTTTATTTGTAGACATTTAGCTGGTGGCTATGAACACAGACACTTTAACACAGAACATACATTCCTCATATTTGCCTGTTTTTGACCAAGGGTCACATTTTTCAATTGACCAAATTACAACTCAGAAATATTCTTTCATGCCTACGTACCTTTCAAACACCATAAAATTATACTTTCTAGGAGAAGGCTAATTTTGTCTGCATTTTTTCTTCTAAAAGCGCTCATTGAATATGGATTGCTTTTATGATAAGAAATCTTATTTTGCTATTTTATAATTTTTTAAAATTCCAAACAATTTAAATAAGCAATACAATATTAGTTATTTAAATTAGTGTATCGTCAATGTAATAAATTACTATGCACTCATTAAAACTCATATCATGAACTACTTTAAATGGCAGCAAAAATAAAACAACATACTATACAATAAAAGGATTTCAGAAAATAGCAAAACTTGGAAGCTCTATGGGTACATCAGAATGGGAGAGAATACATGATGAGATATAGAAACTGAATAGCAGGGATGTAGAGGGTTTTCTTCACATTTAGAAATGCCTCGTTTTCCCTAGTTTCTTTCATAATTTGCATAATATTTTTAAGTAGGTAATACATATATTTTACTGTAAAATAGTCTTCCGTGTTTACACAACACCTTTCAGAATTCTGTATTGCTAGCAGGCATGATAAAGAGGGACTTAGTGACCCAGACTTTGGGAACAGAACAAGTACATTCTTGGCAGAGCAGAGCAGGACATCACATTGGTTTAGCTGTGACAGACCGAACTAGGTACCATTGGAGCCATGTACTTACTAATAGCATTGAATTTTCTAAATTTCCTGGCTCAGATAGGCATCAGTTATCTGGTCACTTTATCTCATGACTAGGAAACCCCTGGAGGGCCGTTTGCAGGCAATCAGCTAACTAGATTTACAGTCTGGACAGCTGCTGTGAGCTACACGATAAGGGGTGAATGACCAGGAATGTGGGCAGGAAGTCGTCTTACACGCGATTGCAGACTGTGGCAGCCAGAGGAGCAGTAATGGCAATAGAGACGGGAGAGGAAACTGAATGGAAGAATAGGTTTGCACAGGACCTTAGAGGCATTTTGGACATTTTAGAAAGTGGTGGGAACTACACAAAGAAAGTTCTAGAAAACCACTGTCCAAAGGGACTTTTCATATTGATGAAAATGTTCTATAATTATGTTTTTCAATATGATATTCATTGAACACATAACTTCAGATCGCTGGGTGTGGTGGTGCAAGCCTTTAATCCCAGCACTCAGTACTTGGGAGGCAGAGGCAGGCAAATCTCTGTGAATTTGAGACCAGCCTGGTCTACAAAGCAAGTTCCAGGACAATCAGGGCTGTTGCACCAAGAAACCCTGTCTCGAAAAGCACCCCTCCCCCCAAAAAACCCTCAGATCAAGTTTAAATAACATTAAATCTTAACTGAATTTGAAATTTGAATGGTCAACGGTATCTCGTGGCTTTTATATAACAAAATGCAATGTTTCAGGTATCTATCTGGTGTGTAGAAAGTTCTAGAATTCATTTGGTTTCCTGAGAATCTGTTAGATATCATTTTCAGGGTGCGCCAGCCAACAGAGCGTATGTATTGACAAGAGAGGAGGCTGTATGTAGAGGATTTGCATAGGAAGAGATGGACACAGAAAATAAAGGATGGACAAAGGATGGGTGACAGCTAGCAGATGGGATTGACTGAGCAATCAAGAGGTCTAGGAAGTCAAGGGTGAAGCTAGAATTAGCGATGATTGTAGATTTTAGTCTGCAAGTCTTTCTCAAGTGAGAGGGAGACATTTTTGAAAGGCTGAAGTGAGAGTGTGAAAGCTAGGAGACATCAGGTGCGACACAGCACCACACGGTGACATAGGTAAAAAGGCAAAGGCATATTCCTACACAGACAGTGGAGTCATGTACTCTACAAAGATGAAACATGAAAACCCAGGGCCATTCTGCTCCTGCTATGATACCAAAACTCTTAAGGAATCACATAGCTACTTTTATAAAAAGCGATGGCTTCTGCCAGCCAGGAAGGAAAACTGTTTGACAATTGCGAGAACAGGTTTTTCCCTTTTGGTGATATCAGACAAGACCTGGAGGGTAACTGCAGTTAAGGGTCACAGATGAAAGAAGGATGGTACCCCAGAAAAGGAAGGCAGAACCAAGGCATCCTCTGTCCTTATCTTCCTCAACCAAGAATGATTGTTAAAGCAAAACCCAGATGAAAGTTTGTTTTAGAAATGTTCCGACTGGAAGGAAGCAAACAGATCCTTGCACACCTGCAGCTTTGCTTTGTAGGGCATTGATATGAGTTATGGACGTGGATTCTATTGATACTTCCATTGTTAATGAACTATGTGACCTCAATATGCATGTCACTCACCTCCTTTGCCACAGCTTCTTGAAAAACTAGATTAGGATTTATGTTTACATTTACAAGCTTTATGGTTCCATTAGCAGGACAGTCAGCTTGAAACAGCTAATATCATAGTACATCTGGATGTTCAGAACCAATGCTCAGATTTTTAACCCATGTTATGATATTTAACCTGTTGTTTCCATGGTAAGGCTTTAAGGGACTGGTGTCTGTGTTAAAACAGACCTTTGTGTCTTTATGAGTTATGCAAAGTTTCAAAGTTCAATATACATATTTTACATTATTGAAAATGTCACAATTAATAAAGATGTTTCTAGGTAGGAATCTGAATGACAAGCTTCAGTTCAAATAAACTGTTTGAAGCTCCTCAGTCCTGCCTGGAGGTGTAAAGGCTGTGGGGCTCTTATGCAGTACTCTGAAACTCTGATTTCAGTTCTGTTTAAGAAAGACAGAGGAAGGCCCAAATGAAAGAAGGAAGGAAGAGTATTAAGTTTTCTCAGAGAGTCAGATCCAATAGGAACACACACACACACACACACAGATACACATACATCCACACATACACACATGCAAAATCACATGACATACATTCATATATGTATATATGCATATACAAATACACACACCCATGTACACATATAAGACATATGCACACATGCATACACACATACACATACATATACAATATACACATATACACGTGCATGCACACACATATATGTACACATGCATACACACACATGTACCCCTCCACATACACAGAGGGAATTTACTACAGATATTGTGATCACAGAGGCCAGATGACCCTTGCTCTATGGACTACAAGCTGAAGAGTAGACTAATTATGACCCCTCCGTTGCCGAGGCTGGGTCTGAGGCAAGTGCTGGTGGTTTTCAGAGCAACTACCATGGGCCTGCAGGAAGGAAAGAATGAAGGAAAGATGGCAGGGAGACAGAAAACAAAAGCAGGGAGGGGAGCAGAGAAGAAATAAGATGGAAAGAAGAAGAAAGAGAAAAAGAAGGGAAACAGAAAGTGAGGAGGAAGAAAGGAGGGGAGGGAAAAGCTGAATGTTTCTCTTGGGTAGAAGAATGTAGTGAGTGTTAGTGTTTCACCGTCAGTATCCATGAGACCCAGGCAAGCAGTTACACACTGCTCTGTCCCACTTCCTCCTCAGCAAACAAGCGGTTTGGAGCACAATTCTTTGACATTCCTTCTAATTCTGCATTGCTTCATCGCTGATGATGCAGCTGACGTGGTTGGGGACGTGGTTAAGTCACTAGGATAAAGTCACCTATATATTGTCTTCCTGCTGGTCCCAGTTCCCGAAGAGTGTCTGCTGCTAGACCAAGGCCAGGAGACACAGAAAAAGACTACTGCCAGTCAGACTTCCAAAGACAGCAAGGGCGCCCAGGGCGCCTCCCTCCCTCTGTGCTACCTGGGTTCTGCCCAGTGGTGTCAGGACGGTTTCACCCATCTCTGCCATAAACAGACATACCCCTCCTCTAGAGGACCATCAGGTGAAAAACTCAGAAAGATCCCTACAGATATGTATGTGATTGATAAAGTTTATACCAAGTTCATAGTCTCCTCTCTCTTGCTCCCTACCCTCACTCCTCCTCCCCTTTCTCCCTTCCTTCCTCCCTTCCCTCCCTTTCTTACTTCCTCTACATAATTGACCCGTCTTTCTTTCTGGCCTTTGATTAGTCCTCGGAAGCACTGATATTTCCTCCAATAACCAGAGGAATGTTTTTATTGAAAAGGCTAGCATGTTCTAGTTTTCACAGGGCCTAAAACAGGAACAGACTGGCATTTCCATCTTTCCGTAACAGGGACTGTTCCCTGAAAGTGAGCACATTCCTCTCAGAAGTCCTTTTCTCTGGAACAGGACTAGAGTTTGGTTCCACTCTCAGAACCTTTGCCTTACTGAAGTGCTGTGAGGTTCTGAAGGAGGAGGGCCCTGCAGAACTCAAGTGTCTAGAAGTCCCCTAGCCAGCACTGTCCACATACAGGAAGACATTGACAAGATGAATCAGGGTATCACTCTGTGAACCCACATGACAGCTCACAGGCAGGGAAAATACACCCCCAAACAAGCAAACACACGAACACTGTGAGTTAATAAAGACAGAATGCAGTAACAGGCATTCCCTGTGCCTGGGCTCCTACACACACACAACACACATCCACACACATACACACACACACAGCTAAAATGACAGAGCTCACTCTTAGGACTGATGTGTTTTCTCTTTCATTATAGAGATTTAGTGAAATACTTTTAAGCAAAACAGGTGCTTTCCTTTAATACCAAACCTTCCATGGCCTTAAATATGCCTTCAATAAGTCACTTCTGGGTACATAATTGTGGTATCCTTGACCTTTGGGTGCCAGTGGCTCACTCGCAACTGTGCAAGTCACTTGTCTTCAGCATATCTTGGTTGGTGAGGCTGTGGCCAAGAACTTTTTTTTTTTTTTTTTTTTTTTTTTTTTTTTTTTTTTTTTTTTTTTTTTTTTTTTTTTTTTTTTTTTTTTTTTTTTTTTTTTTTTACTTTTCAGAGAAATGTGATGACTGCTGGCAATCCATTGCTCCTATGTTCATCCCTAGAGACTTTCTCCAGCAGCACCGCACTGCAGCTACTCTGGAACCCTTTGCGTCAGCCTTGCAGGACCTCTTCTGTTTAAGCTGATTGGTGGCTGGCTTGCCCTCTTCATTTCCAGTTTCTTTCTTGCTTTCTTTTATTTTACTTATTTTAGTTCCTACTATCCTTAATTTTTAAATTGAAATAGCTTTTTTTTTCATACCATGTATTATGATTATGGTTTCCCCTCTGCCTGCTCCTCCCAGTTGCTTCCCACTTTCCCTCCCATCTGTATCCACACACTTTTTTTTATCTTTTTAGAAAATAAAGAGGTAATAATAATAAAATAAGGTAAAACAAACAAACAAGTTGGAATAGGGCAAAGCAAACAAACAGAGGGAAAAGAGTCAAGGAAAAAGCCCAAGAAGCACATACAGTCACATCATAGGCACACGCAGGAACCCTATAAAAACACAAAACCTGAATTCATACAATATATGCAAAGGGTCTGTGAAGTGTTACAAAACAGAACAAAAGAAAATAAAGCAAAAAGAAATTCCAGACAACGTTATGACACAATCTCCAAAGATACCCTGAGTTACTTTTGTGTTGGCCATTTACTGCTGGTCATAGGGGTCTACCCTTAAGAGTAGTTAGTTTCCTTAGTGAGACTCCCTTTTGGAGATAACTTCTGGGTTAGGGCTTGGGGCTTTCGTCCACTTCTTTTAGCTCTAGCACCCCATCTAGTGCAGATTGTGCAGGCCCTCTTCATACTGGCCCAGTCAGTATGAGTTCATACATGCATTGAGCCTGCTGTTGTGGAGGGTCTTGTTTCCTTGTGTCTTCCATTTCTTCTGGCTCTTACACTCTTTTCACCTCTTTTTCAGAGTTCCTTGAGCCCTGGGGTTGGAAGGAATAATGGAGACAGACCTTTTAGGGCTGAGTATTCCAAGGTATCTCACTGAATGTTTTCTGTCTGTGAGTCTGTATTTGTTCCCGTCCACTGCAAGAGGGAGCTTCTCTGATGATGGCTGGGCAAGGCACTGATCTGTGAGTAGAGCAGAATGTTGTTACATTTTTTTATGTCCTTTAGCAGAACAGTAGTATTTGATTTTTCCCTAGGTCCTGGTGTTATCTAGTCTCAAGTTCTTGGTCACCCAAGCCATTATGGGTATAGGTTCCATCTCATGGAGTGGGCCTTAAATCCGATCCGATAGGGGGTGGTTACTCCAATAAGCTTTGTGCCACTGTTGTATTAACATGTTTTGTGGGAAGGTGTTCATTTTGGTTAAAGGGCTTGTATTTACCTTTCTCTTTTTGTAGTGAACATAGTACTTCTAGTACCATGAACAAGTCCATAGGATGAAGGCTCTAGGAAGGCACCAGCTCGACTTCTCTGTGTTCAATGAGTTGTGTAGGTATTGCTTTCAGCAATAAGGCCTTACCTTCAGCTTGTGGTGAGCAATTCATAGCCTTTGCGATAGCTTGGATTGCTTGGAGGTTCCCGTGGGACCACTTTAGCCAAGAACTTGATTATCTGTAACCCATTCTCAGTACAGAAAGATTAATGGATGATGAATGTCCATATGTGGCTGTTTCCCTTGTTATTTGGTGATTTCATTTAGATTGTCTTCTATTGTATTAGGTTTCCATACAACTCCTCAAATGGTCCAAATTATTCTTAGTTGCTCCTTCCCATATTTCCTCCCTCTTCCCCTTTTCCCTCCCTGTATGATCCTGCTGTCCCAGCATCTGCCCCTGGCCATTCATAATTTTCTATTCTATTTTCTCTTCCTAGGGAAATACATCCCTTCACTCCCCCAAGGCCTTTACTTTCAGTCTAAGCCCTGTGGTCATATGGATTGTACCTTGGTTATCATTCATTTGACAGCAAATATCCACATATATTGCCTTATTTTATGCATGTTAATTTACAGTCCTAGGAATGCCCCAACTCTGCCTGTCTCTAGGCAAAGCCCTTTCATGGAACCATTCTAGTTCTCTTGATTGATTTATATTTTATGTTTCTACTTCTCTTTCTCTTTCAATTTGACATGTCCTTATCTCTTCAGTCTTCTGGGGCATAATTTCTTTCTTTATCATTTAATCTACTGCTTCTTGTCTTAATTAGTATATGTCTTAGTATTGTTCTCTTATCTGATACCAGTATCACACACTTGAGTTTCTAACCACTTCCGGTGTATTCTAACATGCAGTTGGAGCAGCTTGAACTGAAAGCTGTGTCACCAATGCGTAAAGTTCACCAAAAAGTCAACAGTAGCTTTTAGGTGGGAAGACATTCACTTCTGGGACTTTGCTTTGTTCTGCTACTCAAAAAGAAAGCTGAGACTTCACTTTGCGGCGGTTCTGAATGAGAGCACGTTAGTCATCTGTCACTAGGGTGAGAAGCTGGAGATGGGGAACCGCTTGAGGAGAAAAGGCTCACTTCACTCCTGCTCTGCACTGGAGCAGCTCTAGCGAGAGCCCCTGGAGATGGCAGATAGTAGTGGCCAGAACAAGCAGACACCTCGCAAACAAGGAAGTATAAGAGGGGAATGTGCAGTTTTTTGGAAAATAACACGTGGAGTATTTGAAGAGAATCTTAAAATAGTGCACTATTCTAATACATATTTGTAGGCAGGCAAAGACTTAAATTGGACATAAAAATTTCTAATCATGGAAGATTGATAAGGTGGTGTCTATTAAAATCAGCATATTTATTCATTAAAAGTGAAAAATGATTTAGTTACAGATTACAAACATGTAAAATCTTGAAAACGATTTTATGATTCATTAAAATCTTGAAATCAATGTCTAGTTTCTACCCCAATTAAAAAATGGGGTAAGGATCTGAATAGAGAATTCTCAACAGAGGATGTTCGAATGGCCAAAAGATACTTAAGGTCATGTTCAACTTCCTTAGCAATCAGGGAAATGCAGATCAAAACAACTTTGAGATACCATCTTACACCTGTCAGAATGGCCAAAATCAAAAACACCAAGGATTCCCTATGCTGGAG
>PVIU01023022.1:0-28234 GCA_004026605.1 Ondatra zibethicus | reverse complement strand
ACCAGCCATCGGGGCTCCACCCCTGAGGAAACCAGCCATCGGGGCTCCACCCCTGAGGAAACCAGCCATCGGGGCTCCACCCCTGAGGAAACCAGCCATCGGGGCTCCACCCCTGAGGAAACCAGCCATCGGGGCTCCACCCCTGAGGAAACCAGCCATCGGGGCTCCACCCCTGAGGAAACCAGCCATCGGGGCTCCATCCCTGAGGAAACCAGCCATCGGGGCTCCACCCCTGAGGAAAGCAGCCATCGGGGCTCCACCCCTGAGGAAAGCAGCCATCAGGGCTCCATCCCTGAGGAAAGCAGCCATCAGGGCTCTACCTCGGAGGGCATTAAAAGCCCCCACCTGGTGGGTTCCCCTCGTGGTCTGCTCAACTTCCTTTGGGGTCACCCAGGATTTTGACTGGTTTATTACATCAGAGGCAACAGAGTCCCATTAACCAGACATTTAAGCTTAACAAAAACATCCAAGAAGTCTGGAAAAGACAAAATCTACTAATTATTGGAATAAAGGAAGGAGAAAATAACCAGGTAAAGGGCTCAAAAATATCTTTAACCTAGCCAAAGAAGAAAAATTCCCAAACCTACAGAAGAGCATGCCTATAAAAACAAAAAGCTTACAGACCACCAAATAGACTAAGCAAGAAAAATAAGGTACCCTTAGTACATAATAATCATGACATTAACTGTGAACAACAATGCAAGAACATTAAGAGCTTCAAGGGAAAAAAATCAAGTAACGTCTGAGAGCATACCTGTTAGAATTACACATGACTTCTTACTAAAGATTCTAAAAATCAAGGAACCTGGGCAGAAGTGAGGCAGTCTCTAAGAGACCACAGACGCCAGTCAAGACTACTAAGTCAGCAAAGCTCCCAATCACCATATGGATAACATAAATCATTTCATGATAAAATCAAATTTAAACAGTATCTGTGTACAAATCAAGTCCTATGATTGGTGGTAGGAAAAAACCCTCTAACCTAAAAAGGTTAACTACATAGAAGTAAATGAGAAAAAAATTAATCTAAGAAAAGCAAGCTTAAAAGAAGAAACACGTAAGCATGCACACACACACACACAAACATACACATGCAGACACATACACATACATGCAGGCACACACACACACATACACCAAAACCACCTCAGTGACAACAAAATTCCAAGTCTTCTTTGGTCATTGGTAGCTCTCAAATTGATAGTTTCAATTACCCAATGGAAAGACAGAACAACAGAATGAATGTAAAAACAGGATACATCTTTATGTTTCATCCAAGAAACAAAACGTAACATCAGTGGTAAACATGACTTCCTGGTAAAAGAATGGAAAAGGATTTTATGAGAAAAGAGACCTGCAGAAGAGAATACATAAAGAGTGTAAGAGTCAAGGGATTGGAATTGAGGACATGAAGAAAATAAACACCTTCTGCATTAACATGAACAAAGCTCATATAACTGCCCAGTGACTGGAGCACAATGCACAAGTCCTCCCAGGATTTATAATAGAGACATTTGCTTAGTTTAGTTTTTTTTTTTGTCTTTACTTCCAGTTTAGTAATTTTATCAGATATTCCTTAGTGTGTGAACAAGTGGATCTCTGGTTCTTCTGTCTTCACTTGGGCTCTTTTCCTTTCAGTAATTTGTGTTACCCAACTTCACTGTGACAGATTTTTACTCTTTGTTTTTTTATATATATCTTATTATTATCCCCCAGGAGTCTTTTCTTCTCTAATGAGAGACAAAAAGGGAGTAGATACTTAAGAATGGGGATGTGGAGAGGAACTGAGAGGAGGAGAGGGAGGAAAAAATGATAATCAGGATGTATTTTCAATATAAGGAAATATGCTTTTTTGGTAAATGTACATGTAGAAATTGCTAGTTTTATTTTTAGGCATTGTGGTAAAGCCACCATAATATGAAGAATAATCATGAGTTCTATTGCTATAATTTAAATTACAAATCATTTGGTGAGAAATTTATTATCTTCATTAAAATGCACATGATTCCTGTAATGGTTAGTTCATTTCATTAATAATGTACTTGAATTTAGGGCCTCCTAAACAGGAAAATCCTACTATAATTTTATGTCTTGAGTATGCTAGTACAGTATTTTAACATCTTACAATATATTGTGCTGTAAAATAAAATATTCTTGATTTATATGGTAAGAATTAAAGAAAGTGTGACTGAGCTCTTAAGTTGAAAACTTTTTTAAAAATTTAAAATCCTTTTGATCCTCTCAATATAGCTTTAATGTATGTGACCTGAATCTTGAATGTACATTTAAAAACATGTAATTTAAAAGACTTTTCCATATAAGTATTTGAATTGATTTCAATTGCTTAAAATTCAGTGACATGAACACTCACTTTATTTATTAACACCTGTATGCATATCCTATATACTAAATTCAATAGCATATGTCTGCTGACTTATGATTACTCTGAGTTAAGATCAATGCTGTATGGATATCAGGTCCAAATGGAAATAAAAAGGAATCTGTAATAGAGGCAAGAGGGATGAGCAAAAAGGTCTAAAGTTAATCATTCTTTTTGCATTTGCATTCTCCCTCTCACTCCTGAAACTTTCTCACAAGGAAAATTCATAAAGCTTAGAATATGTTTAAAAAGCACACAACTGTGTTATGAGTACTGTTCTTGTACCTTACTGTTCTCCGCTCAGAAGTTGTAAGATCAGTCCCAAGGATGGAAAGCTTGGGATGAGAAAGGCAGTGTATATGATAAATGAATCTACTACTCATAAAAAAAAGCTAACTGGATAAACTCTTCATTATAACACCTCTACATTGCCTGTGGCCATACCACAAAGTTATATAAATGATTTCCCATCAAGAACTATTGGAATCATTAGACTATACAGACAAAATTGGTACTTTTCAGATTTATTTAATCCTCAAAACATTCCTACTATTAAAATAATCACTCAATAAAATTAGAAGACAAAAATGCTAAGAAATCAGATAATGATCATTACAACACTACAAAATCATAAGCAACTGCAATTTATTACATTATGATTTAGATTAAGCTCTGTCTGACCTTGAATTCCATTACTCCAATCTTCTTATGGAAAGAAATCTTGACATAATGATGGATCGTTCAATTGAAATGCACTAAGACAGGAAATTTGAGCTTATGATACTATATAAATAACCGAACAATTCAAGTATAATGCCAAAAATTCGTGCATTTTAGCAAATGTGGTGCTTTTATCACTTACATAATGTTCAAAACTCTACACGCTACAAAGAAATATAAGAATTTTGATTTGTTGTGTTGTGTTGTGTTTTGGTCCTTAATTTTATACTCCAAGCCATAAAGAGTAATCCATTCCCATTATTGGGTAAAGAATATGTTCCTTATGTCATGAATTAAAATAAACGCAAGGGCAAAGGATGCTCCTACTATGGGGATAAAATTCCCTGTATGTGTTTATCTGGTTGCCTAGCTGTACTGTAACAATTAGTCTGAAATTCAAGCACATTTATTTTCCTGGGAACACATGTGTATGTGTATGTGTCTGTGCCCATGTGTGCATTCAGTTGTGTATAGGTATACACATGTGCATGTATGTGTATGTGTGAAATGTCAGTTTTCAAATTTTGTTCTCAAAGATTCAACTTCAGGGCCTTTAGTAAAGTTGACTAGAATACTTGCATTGAACATTATTAAATAGCCAAAATGAAGAGATTCCAGTATTACTTGTGCTTTGACTCCCTGTATGGATACCTGTGGAATTTTCCACATGAGTTAGCTAAGAGCTATACATGAGACTACATGTACTACAGTCATCTGAAAGCCAAAAGAAGAAACAAAGAAAAATACTGCCCATCTGAAAATAGCCCAAATTTCTAATCTATAGACATCATCAACAAAACAGGTCAGTGTAATATGAACCTTATATTTTACAGTAGGTGGTTGCACTGAGCTGCATATTTAATACAGCAATAAAATAGAGAATTACCTCAGCATGTAGCTATTGGTCATGACTACAAATGAGAAAACATTGACAGGAAGCATAAAATCATATTTATGTGTATGATTCACAGGAGATAGAAGCAGGAAGTTCATACCTTGCATGATAAATTCCATGATCTTCATGAAATCAGTGGTTGGTTGGGGTCTTCTGGGAATAATGTAGCTAGATAATAAGTTAGATGGGAATGATAAAATATATATTTTGGATAAAGAAAAGATGACAAGTGACTTTTGAAGATGTTTAATATTCCAAGCCGGCTGGTGGTGGTGCACTCCTTTAATCCCAGCACTTGGGAGGCAAAAGCAGGCTGATTTCTGGGAGTCTGAGGCCAGCCTGGTCTACAAGAGTTAGTTCCAGGACAGGTTCTAAAACTACAGTGAAACCCTGTCTTGAAAAACAAAAAAAGAAAAGAAAAAGAAAAGAAAATGTTTAATATCCCAATGAATTGGAGAATCTAAGACTTTTAGAGATTAACATAAGCAATTCCCTAAACTCACTCCACTTTTCCAGTTTCAGTTGAGTTTAAAGGAAGGTTCATTACTTCTGCACAACACAACTTAGAGTTTCATTTCAGCAAATACTATAATTCAAAAATACTGAATTCAATCAAAATTGGATTGCCTATTTGCCTCACAGAGATTAACAGTTAAAAATTATTTAATAAGCTGTAAAACAGTCTTTTAAGGAAAGTCATCAAACCCTCATTAATAAGTTTTGAGGATCAGTGTTAGCAGAGACTCATTGAGCGTTCTTTCTATAGCCCTCCTTCCCTCCCTTCCTTTCTCCTTCCCTCCCTCCCTCACTAATCTCTGAAGCACGATTAATAAAAACTCAGAGAGAGAACATGGGGATCAACCTGAATATCTGAAAATAAAAGAAGCAGCCACTGGCTCTTACCTTGATCTCAGATCAAAATGGTGATCTTGCCTCCAGGAATCTCAGAATGAGACTGTCCATTGAAAACTGTTTCTTCCCATTTTATAATCTTCTTTAGGTTCTTGGATTAAAGGCACACTCCACTGTCGTTAAAGGCATGCAACACCCATTGTCTATGACAACTAGTGTGGCTACTGGGATTAAAGGTGTATGTCATTATGGCTACTGAGATCAAAGGTGTGGGTTACCATAATCTGGTCCATAAGGCTGAGCAGTGGGATACACCAGTTTTGAATTGTTATTAAAATGGTTATTTATTTGAGGGGAAAAAACTTACAGAACACCCGTCCTAGACAACAGCCCTCTACCAGGAAAGGAGTCCAAAGCAAGAGAGAGCTAATGGAGGGCTGCTGCTGCTTTTTAAAGAGAAAGAGACCACACCCCAGTGGGCTGGTATCTCAACGGCTATTAGCTCAAGGAGCAGAAGGAGCTCCCGCAGTACCTCCTCCTTTTGTTTAAGTAAGAGAGTTCTAAACCTACTACAAAATTATATACAATAAGAACAAATATCCTATTCTAAATTGCTTGAGTCTTGTATAATAAATAAGTTGACCAAGTCATGAGAGGAAAGTAACTACATTTATCTAGTCTTCAACCCCATCACAAAGATCCGAGAAGGGAAATAATGTTACCTGAGTAATTAGGAAGTGCAATCAAACAACTTCCAAAATATGCAACAAATCACAGAGACAACTGCCTACCTGGGCAATCACCCAAAGTCACGTTTGCAGCATTGAAGCAACCAACTTTGGCTAAGGCCTAGAATAACTGAGAGATTATTTTTAAAGGCAAGAAATTTTCCGAAACCATCTTACACTGTCTTGGCAAGATTTGACAGTTCTGCTTATCCATTTCCGGATACTATGTATTTTGTCAGTAGTTGAGGTATGGGCAGTTCCTTGCCCAGAGGCCGGTTTTGCCAAGAAGACAAGCTCCAAGTGGAGTGTCTTTGGTACTCAACAATCTCTCCAGAATAGATCAGCATTGCTAAAAGTGATTGTGTCTCGCTACCACAGAACTCTAAGTTAGATTAAATGCCATTTTCTACAGCTCTTTGAAGAGGTTGAAGATTATCTATTTATACAGAATATAATCTCTACATTTCTAAAAAACCTGATTAGTCTAGCTATAAATATGACAAACATAGATGACTATTAATCTATAATTCTTAATACCTATCTAACTTAAAGACTAAGAGAATAAACAACTGTGCAATAATTGAGGGCAATGACCTCCAAATGTAAATAATGTACAAGTATACATTGCAAAATGGTAAAAACTATATATATATCAATACATAAACAATATATAAGTATCTTAATCAGAGGTAGTAATGTATACTGCACCAATACAATATATAAAAATGTTTTAAACAGAGCTAGAAGCATGCACACATACAATATTCAATAATTTAACTTTGTATCCATATACAAGAATCTATGCCAATATAATTATCTATAAACAATAATACAAATACCAATCTATTATCTCATCATTCCTTTTTTTTCAAAAAGATTCCTGAGCCTATAAAATTCTGCCCCCAACCCTCAACTGTATACTAATTATAATCAACCCCTAAATGATGTCCCTAAACCTGAGGACAAACTTTACTGGGAGAGGAGGGACATCATCCTCTAGAATTATTTCCAGTTGTCATGGGGGCAACGTTCTTTCTGGGGGATCCTGTGAAAGCAAAATGATGGTTAAATTTCAAGATTAATGTCTGGTAAGATTTCAAATAGTCTCTGAGTATTTTGTGGCGATCTGGCCAGAATGTTGTAAAAATGTGCACCATTTCATCTAACCAAGTTGGAACCGTCTTGTGCAACTGGCATTGAAAACAGGCCTTGTAGTAGCACTATCAGTATCATGACGTCATATCAACCAGGTGGAGTTGTTGTTATGGGGCCCCATCTTCTCCCTGGAAACTTCAAAGATAGCTGCAGGAAAAATTCATTGTTCATTGAAGAAAACTTAAACATTATTTATATAGACATATACGGTTATATATATTCAATGAAAGGCATGATAAAGACAAAAATAGATATGAAGAAAGCAAAGATGTTTTCTAAATTCATTTTTCTTTCTGTCCCATATCATGTTTCTTGACATGAGACAGAAACTCCAGAAACTCTGGGTTTTTCTCTTAACAACAGGCTTGGAATTAGAGAGGGACTGAGCCAGAGTCCAACTCCAAAGCCAGCTCTATAAATTTAGAAACATAAACATACCTTTGATTTTTATACTTACAGAACCTATTCAGTTTTCTTGATGATCCCCATTGGGTGGTTATTTTCCATTTGTCAGTATTCAAACATTCAGGATCCCTTTAATTTTTTGAAGATAAGTGTTTTTCAGCAAAGACAAGAACAGAACCCTGCCCCCATTCTATATGTTTTCTTACCACCTGTATGATTATCATCATTGTAGATGAGCTGTCATGTCTCCTTTCCAAGAGGTTTCTCCTCTTCAAACCGAACCTTTATTAATTTTGATGGTATCCACAATTTTTCTTCTCCTGTGGAAACAAGAGCAAAACACCCTCCCCAATGCAGCACGTCTCCTGGCTTCCATTGTGATGTCAGCACATACTTGAAATGAACCTGTTGATTTAATTCAGCAGATTTTTTCATTATCCAATGTATTTCTGCTGCTGTTGTTCCTTTCTCATTAGTGTTAAGAAAATTCAAGGTTAATAGGCATTATGTAATCTATTTCTGGGGACATTTTCCACCACTTATCTGTTTGTTTAACATATCCTTTATAGTTTGATTTGATTTTTCTACGGCTGCTTGACCTGGAGGATTGTATGATATAACTGTAACATCCTTAATATTATAATAAGCAAAAAACTGTTTCATTTTCCTAGAGACATAAGCTGGACCATTATCCGTCTTCATTTGTGCAGGTATACCCATGATGGCCATAACTTCTAATAAATGTGCAATTACTGAATCAGCTTTTTCTGATCTTAAAGCATTTGTCCACTGAAAGCCTGAATAAGTGTCAATGGTGTGGTGTACATATTTTAATTTTCCAAATTCTGCAAAGTGGAACACATTCATCTGCCAGATTTCATTCCTTTGAGTATCCTTCAGGTTGGTTCCTGCAGGTAGCAGTGTTTGGTTATATAACGAACAAGTAGGGCATCTCTCTATAATCTCCTTAGCTTGTTGCCATGTAATGGAAAACTCTTTCTTTAAACCTTTGCTATTGATGTGATGTTTTTTATGAAATTCTGAAGCCTGCAACAGGCTTCTAATCAATAATTGATCAATTTCTGCATTTCCTTGTGCTAGAGGACCTGGCAGACACGTAAGGAACTGGATGTGTGTTATATACATCGGACAAAGCCTATTCCTGATTATGTCTTGTACCTGGATAAACAATGAAGTCAACTCTGTATCATCTGGTATAAATTCAGTGGTTTCAATATGCAAGATAACTCTTTCTGCATATAATGAATACATAACTATATTAAGAGGTTCTTTAAAATTCCTTAGGACCATAAGAATGGCATATAATTCTGCCTTCTGGACAGAAGTATAAGGGCCTTGTTCCACCTTACTCAATTCGTCTGATTTGTAACCTGCCATCCCTGATTTATTAGCATCAGTATAAAATGTATGGGCTCCAGTTATTGGAGCATCATGAAAAATTTGAGGAAGAATCCAAGAAGTTCTCTTTATAAGATTACGTCTACCACTTTTGAGATAGTTGCTATTGATTTCTCCCCAAAATTTAGCACAAGCCCTTTACCATGATTCATTGTCTTCCCATAACTTTTTTATTTCATCAGTAGTGAAAGGCACTATAATTCCTGTTGGGTCTATACCTGCTAGTTGACAAAGTCTCAGTTTACCTTTTATAATTAATTCAGAGACCTTTTCTACATAAGTTTTTAGTTTTTTACTTGGTTTGTGTGATAAAAAGAACCTTTCTAAAATAATATCTTCCCTCTGCATTAAAATTCCGGTAGGAGAAATTCTGGAAGACAATAAGACTAGAATACAACTAAGATTTGGATTCACCTTATCCACATGTGCCTCCTGTAATTTTTCCTCAACCGTTGTCAGTTCCTTTTCTGCTTCAGCTGTTAATTCTCTGGGACTATTCAAATCTTTATCACCATCCAAAGCTTTGTTTAAAATAATTATTAGATCAGGTGTTATCACAACAGCCAGTCTTAGACTGGAAATGTCTCCTAATAATCTTTGAAAGTCATTGACTGGAAATGTCTCCTAATAATCTTTGAAAGTCATTAAGAGTCTGTAATCAATCTATCCTAATTTGTGCCTTTTGTGTCCTAATTTTCTGTAAACCTATTCTGTAACCTAGGTAATTAACAGGATCTCCTCTTTGAATCTTTTCAGGAGCAATTTATAATCCCCATTTAGGCAAAACTATATTACTTCCTTAAACATTCTTTCTAAAGTTTCTATGTTTGAATCAGATAGCAAAATGTCATCCATGTAATGGTAAATTATAGACTTAGAGAATTGCTTACATATTATTTCCTATGGCTGACTTACAAAGTATTGACACAGCTGGGGCTATTGAGCATTCCTTGTGGGAGGATAGTTCACTGGTATCTCCTAGTAGGCAGAGAATTATTATTAAGTACTGTGAAGGCAAATTTTTCTCTATCCTTTTCTTGTAAAGGTATAGTAAAGAAGCAATCCTTTAAATCAATAACTATAAGACGCCATCCTTTGGGTAACAGAGAAGGCAGAGGAATTCCAGCATGTAGAGGGCCCATAGGTTGAATTACCTTTTTGACAGCCCTTAGGTCTGTCGTTGTTCTCCATTTACGAGATTTCCTTTTTACAACAAACACAGGAGAATTCCAAGGGCTAGTAGACTCTTCAATATGTCAAGCATCTAAATGCTCCTGTACCTATTTTTCTAAATCCTGCAATTTATCTTCAGCTAGAGGCCATTGCTTAACCCATATTGGCTTCTCAGTTAGCCATTTTAAAGGTAGGGCTGTTGGTACTTCTTAAGGTTTGTTAGTTGCTTTATGTTCTTGTACAGCCTAAATGGCTGGTGACCTTTGTGCATAGTATCTTATTACATCCTTTCCAGAATTATGAGTTCCTGGGACTCCAGGAATGTTAATCTGTAGCAGCTCACAGTCCCATAAGTTTATTGCAATATCAGCTACATATGGCCTTAGCTTTCTTTTTGAACTTCTGGCCCGATATAGTTAACCCATCTTATGCTTTGTTTAACTCAAGATATGGTTCCAATTCCTAGAAATTGAACATCTGCCTATTGAAGAGTCCAATTTTGATGCCAAGATTCTGGAGTTTTCATACTCACATCTGCTCCTGTGTCTATCAAGCCAACAATCACAATTCCGTTTATCTGCACTCTCAGCTTTGGTCTCTGATCATTTATAGAAGTTTGCCAAAATATACGCTTCTTATTTCCTATTTGAATTTCTGACTTATCCTCCAAATTTGAGCCATCATTTACAACCTATGATCTTGCATAGAAAGTTCTAGAGTTTTTAGTTTTCCTGGTGTGACATGTCCTCCATGGTTACTGGGAGTGACTGGGACACTTTTGGTTGGAGGCCTATGAGAGGCCCCTCAAGGAGCTTCCTATGGTATCGAGTTGCCTTGTCTGTCTGTTGTTGATGTGCATTCATTGGTCCAATGTTGTCCTTTACCATATGTCCTACATATACCTGAAGGCTGAGGTTTCCTATTCCTGCCATTCCCAGATCAAGTGTCATTTCTAGAAATTCTTTGCCTGAAATCCATTTTCAGGAGTTCTAATTTGCCACAATTAAAACATTTGTCAGGTTGATGTCCCCTCATTGCCTTGGAAATTGCTTCTCCTTCCCAAGATTTCTCATCATAATTAAAGGTCTGAAAATTCATGGTATGCTGGATCCATTCATCCATAGGTGTTGATCTAGACCTTAAAGGCCCAATTGTCTTCTTGCAGTCTAAGTTTGCATTTTCAAAAGCCAGTGATTCAATAATTAGTCATCTAGCTTCTAGGTCTGTTACTCCTATGTTCAGAGCCTTAATTAATCTTTGCAAAAAGTCAGTATAGGGTTCTCACTGTCCCTGCCTAACCCTGTTATATGACTCTACCTTTTTTTCTAGTTCTGGTATTCTATCGCAGGCATTTAAGGCTGGTTTGTGGCATAGGGACAATACTTCTTCATCATAAAGAGCTTGGACCTGTGGATCAGCATATGCTTCTACCGCAAGAATTTGATCCTGCGTAACCTCCAAACTCTGCTCTCCCTTGATGTTCTATATGTTTGGATTTTTCTCTGAAATAAATCCCAAACATCAAGGAAGGTCCATCTTCCAGCACCATGGAAGCTAACTTGGAGAAATCATGGGTTGTAACCCTGACATTAGAACCCAAGTCCTTATCATTTCCTTAACAAATGTAGAGTGCAAGCCATAAGTAACAACAGCATGCTTAATTTCCTTCAGATCATTCAGCCCTAGAGCCATCCATCTACCTTCTTTGGCTCCCTTTGAGCCTTTAGAATATGACACTTTGTCATAATAAATTACAGAGTATGTTGCTAAAACCCTGGGTAAACCAGTTCTGACAGCTGGTGATGGCATTGTATCCTGCCCTTGTGTCTTCTCACCCTGTTCATCAGATCCGATAATTTCCTCAATCATTTCAAATCTCTTAATCATAATCTCTCGTAAAGCCTGAATCTCTTGACCTGCAAATGTTTCTAGTGATTTCCCTACAGTATCAATTTTCTGGTCCCCATTCTGCACCTGTGATTCAAAGGTCTTAATGTTTCCTTTAAAGATAACATCTCCTCCTTGAAATGCTCCCGAACATCATGTAAATTGACATCCTGGAGGTATAATTTGTCTGTTACCTTATCAAAACTCTGTGATAACTTCTGAATGTCAAATTCAACAGACTGGACCCTCTCAGATAAGTTCCTAGTACCCTTAGATATGGAGTCAGTTTTGCCTATCATCGTATTAATCTTATCATTTAATGTCGTATACTTCCATAATGATATAATATGAAGAAGAAAACTGAAACCTAATAACCAGTAAATTGAGGTACATCCAAGGTCATATAGGCCTCGTGTGATTTCTTCCATAGTGGCAGCAAAAACGGTGGCAGTAGTTCCATTAAAAACAAAACCTGCCATTTTACCTGTTAACCAACAGATGGCACTGTTTCTGAGTCGCGACTGGAACCTCTGGAACGGTGTCACAACAAATCCTTTTTGAAAATCTCACTGGAAAGGTTAGATGTAAGCACAAAAACCCATGGACCTTCTAGTGGCTAATAAACAGCCTGGCCTACCTTGGGCATGCCTGCCCTGCCACTCTGCTCTGACCTGATGCAGAGGGTTGTGACATAGCCACTGCAAGAGAAGCCGATTGCACTCCCAGCATCCCTTTGCTGGGATGAAGGGTCACGCTGCAAATGCTGCTGTGGCAGTGCTCCCACTCAGTCATGGCAGGGATTTCAAACAGTGTGTTTATATGAGCCACCCCGACTTCACAGGGAGTTTTGCCCCAAGGGGTTTTCAGCTGCTGGTCAGCAACCACTTGTGCTTGCACTTTGACCTCTGTGACTTGCATTGCCTAAGCGCTGTGCTGCAAAGGGGGATTTAAAACCCGTTCAGAAAAGGTAAAATCAGGTAGGCAGAGACTGTCTGTGCCCGTGGATCCCAGGAGGTGTGGAGGTTACTGCTGGCTCCTCACACAGGCCGCATGGGCTTGAGCCAAGCAGTGCTAGGGGCAGGCAGCTGAGGTGGGGGGTATGGGTGGGGGCTTTCCCAAACGTTGGATGCCAGATAATGTACGAATCAATCCCACACCAGTTTGGAATTGTTATTAAAAGGGTTATTTATTTGAGGGAAAAAACTTACAGAACACCGTCCTAGACAACAGTCCTCTACCAGGAAAGGTGTTCAAAGGAAGAGAGAGCAAATAAAGGGCTGCTGCTGCTTTTTAAAGAGAAAGAGACCATACTCCAGTGGGCTGGTATCTCAACTGCTATTAGCTGAAGAAACAGAAGGAGCTCCCACAGAAGTGGGATTGTTTAAGTCTCATATCTTCAGGCAGTCTCTATTTATTAAAATACAGTTGAAATGCTACTAAACCTCTCTCTCTCTTTCCTCTCTCTCTCTCTGTCCCTCCCTCCCTCCCTCCTTTCTTTCTTTCTTTCTTTCTTTCTTTCTTTCTTTCTTTCTTTCTTTTCTTCCTTCTCTCTCTCTTTCTTCTTTCTTTCTTTCTGTTTTTGAGACAGAAATTCTCTATTGAGTAGTTCTGGTTGTGCAGAACTATATAGATCTCACTAGCCTTGAATAGACAGAGCTCCTCTTGCCTTTGCCTTCCAAGTGCTAGGATTAAAGGCATGCATCACCACACTGAATCACTGTGAGGTAATTGTAAATTCATTTTATGTCCAACATAAATAAGACTCATATCCCAACTGATTGTTTAAATATGGTAAATTTAAGCATTTAACATTGTTATGTTCTGAAATACACTATAACCAAATATTGACATGTTAACATACATGATTCCATAAATGATAATAAAAAATGTAACTCCTAGAAGTATCTTTTCGATTGATAGTTACAAGTATGCATTAGAAAGAGACTGTGGTCAAAGGACACAACTTGCAATGGAGGGATAAAAAATATATTTGTATACACTTTTTAATTCAGATTTTTCATGAACAAAGATATAACATATCAGTAGAAGTCTGGGATATTAATCTGAGAATATTTATATAAAAATATAATGATAGACCAGAACAGGTAAGAGCCCCACCTTCCTTGAGAGCCTTCTATGTCCTTAGTTTGGATCCCAAAGACCTATCCATTAACAGCTCTATCTCCCATGGCTCCTGCCCCTACCTTGGACATACATCTGCTTCTCATTTGCAGACCATACCAGAAACTATAGAAAAGAACCTCTTTTATACTTGGAATCTTCCCAAATCTTTGGTTTGGAGACAACAGACCAAAGCCACTCTCACCTCACACACCCTTGTGAAAACCTCCCACCCCTATATAGGTTGATGGATATCCACTGCTCAGGTGAATGCTATTCTCATGAGAAAAACAGAGACTGTGATGGATCAAAGGCCATGCTAGCTGTCAGAAGTCTAGGCCTGAACTCTGACAGAAACTCTCTGCTCAACCAGAAGTTATGGCATCTGGCAGAAATACAGACCACAAAAACCAAAAAAGCAAAGAGGAAATCAAAGTCAAGGAACACCAAACTTATCCAACAACGACAACAAACAAAATAAAACAAGAACAAAACCCCTCCGAAATTAGCATGTAGACCTGTATCCATCCTAAACCTAGATGCCTACACTACAGTGTAAGAGCACCAAGAACAAGAGCCAGATGAATATGGCACCACTAAAGCCCAGGTATCCTACAATGGCAAGACTCACATATTCCAATTCAGTTGAAGGAAGATGATGTAGGTCGCCAAAGAAAAATTAATAAATCCCTTAAAGAAACATAAGAACACCAAGAAAAAAACCAAGCAAACATGTGAATGAAATGAATAAAGCTGTTTAACACATGACAATGGAAATAAAAGCAAATAAAGAAAAAATAAACTGATGGAATTCTTGGCATGGAAAATATAGGAAAGCAAACAGGAACAACAGTCCCAGGTATCACCAACAGAATACAAGAGATGAAAGTGATAATTTCAGGCTTAGAGGACATGATAGAAGAAGTTGAAACATCTTTCATGGATAATGTCATATCTTAAAAGTACACCCACGTACTCAAAGGAAAATAAAAGATAGAAGGGCCGGACTGGAGAGATGCCTTGCAGATTCTAAGAGACCAGAGATACCAGTCCAGACTACTATATCCAACAAAAACTTCAATCACGATAGATGGAGAAAACAAGATATTCCCTGAAAAATCAAATTTAAACAACATCTATCCACAAATAGGCCTATAGAAAATACTGTAAGGGAAATTCCAACCCAGGAAATAAGAGACTCCATGTCAAATAAAATGTAAACTAATCTTTCTAAATCCTAGTCTAAAGAAAATACTAGAGGGAAAGCTCCAATCCAAAGAGTCTTCACCACTACATTCTAGACTTTTTGTGTGGGAAAGTACTCCGCAAATGTTTGATTTGAGTTAAGGGCCACTCGGTGACCCTGAGTGGGTGACCAAGAACAATAGACTAGATAGCCCAGAGACCTAGTGTAAGACCAAATACTCCTCGCCGAAATAAATAAAATGACTCTTGATGTTGCTATACTCAGAGATTAGTGCTTATTCAGTTACCAGAGAAGAACAGATGCAGAAACCCAAAGATAGACATTGCTGAAAGAGAGAGTTCTCAAAACATTCATTTCTGAATGGGATGTCTCCTTCAAGTCCCTTCCCTCAGAATTCAGGGAACCCAGAAATAAGGAAGCAAAAAATGTAAGAGCCAGTGGGGTTGGAGGAGACCAGGAAAACATGGTCCTCTGAATCAACTGGACAAGGCTCATATGGGCTGACAGGAACTTAAGCAGCAAACACAAGGTTTTCTGCATATAAATTATAATTTTGGGCAAATAATTTTTGTGAAAATTCTGTGTAAATAATTGTGTCCCTGACTATGTGTCTGCTTGAAGAGCATTTTTCCTTCACTGGGCTGCATTATACAGCCTTGTTGCCAATGATTTTTGTTTTATCTTATTATTTTTATTTTGTCATACTAGGTTGTTATTTTTTAGAAGACTGTTCTTTTCTGATGAGAGACAGAAAGGGAAAAGAAAAAAGCAAGAAAACGGGGGAAAAAGCAAGTTTAGTTTTCAAAACACTGGTTCCCTGACCTTAAACAAACAGGAAGCAGCAAATCATTCTTTTATCACAACACATGATCAAAACAAATATTCCCATGATGATAAGAATTCACTTATTATAATGCATGGTATATAAAATGTACAAACATTATAAATCATCATGTTTTTCCTTACCAATGAGCCTACAGAATCTTGTGTCCATTCTTTCTTGCTTTTTTTCACATTTTACACAGATTTTCCATATGCCTAAAAGTGTCTTTTAAAAGAAAATATTTATTTTTATTATTTTTAATCATGTGTAAGCACACACACACACACACAGCTACATGCATGATTGCAGATAAACACAAAGACCAAGAGCATTTAATCTTCTGGAGCTTGAGTTACACATGGTTGGAAGTCATCTGATATGGGTGAATTGAACTGAATACAGAACCTTCCAGAAGTCTGGAAGTGTTCTAAATAGCTGAGTCACCTTTCCAGTTCACTAGAAATGCTGTTTTTTTTTTATCAGTTTTATGTATAAGCCAATATTTTGCTTTATGTTCATCTCATTTATTATTTACTATGTATAACTCAAGTAAAATTCATATTAGTTTACCTTAAATAGCATTTTTTTGCAATTTAAATTCTATAAATGCTTTCTGTTATTGCTTGTAGTACTTATCATTACCCTATTCTGATTATAGTCAGTTAAATATTAATTAATGACTTTGAAAGTTTGAATAAGAAATCAGTGAGATCATGAGATTTACCTTTATTAACTTTCAATTACCTTCCTAACACAGTTTTCTGCCTACTTCAAATATCACTGCAGATGTAATTGTCTCAATATACTTCATAGTCGGATGATAACAGAGGACAGTGTGGCAATTTAATAGATTTCAGTAGAAATATTTGTAAGGAAAAAGAAAAAAGTAATGGAGGAATCTCATTTTTGAAAGGAAGATAAGTATTCAATTTCCATGTATAACTGAAGTGAAATATTTTACAAAAGAAGCAATCCATAGGATAAACATAATGGTGATTCATAAACTAACTTTGCTTTTAATTAGAAAACAACTTTCTTTTTTAGCAATAACACTATTTTTCAGAGTAAACATAGAATCTCTAAATGTGCAACATATAAAGAAAACCCACATTTTATTGTATTTGCTTTAGCTTCCTAGTCACATTGGAGCATTTGTGGTAGTTGATGGATTAGCAGTGTACAGTTTTCACTTACTGAGGGTTTATACAGTCTCGGGTATTTGCTCGTTTCCCATATGTTGCAGAATTTGTTATTGCCCTCCATTTTATTATAGTGATTTTTTTTATGTTATGAGTCACACATGAAACTTTTTCAAGACAGATATTCTGTTAATATTTATATAACATATTTTTTTCTGACAGGAAAATTTTATTCTACATTTCATCATGGTTAACTTCTTCAGTTTATCTAGGTCAAGACTCAAACATGAGTTTTAGACAGAGTTTTGCTGATTCCTCAAGCCCCACAACAAGCTCCTGCTAGTTTCCCTCAGTTTAATTAATTACAAAATAGTGTAAGATTTGTTAGATTTAGGAAGTGCTTACCTTTCTGATAGTGGTGATGAAAATCTCTTTTGTCACAAGGCACAGCAGGAGGTAAAGCACAGCAGAGATTCCACAAAAGATAAGGTGGGGTAACAAGAAGGGCCAGGCCTGGACCAGGCTCAAATCTTTATATCAACATACATTTCCAGGAACTAACAAGGTCTTTGACACATTAATGTTTTCTGTCTGTGGAATATCATGATCCAGGTTTCATTTTAAGGTCCCAATAACTCAATATCATTACCTTATAGACCAAACTATCCAGATCATTAATCAATGAATTATATATATTATATTTATTTGTTGGCCCATATCTATTTCAACGATCCTTCAAAAGAAACCAAACATAGCCTCCGGTATAACTCTACATTCTTTTTTAGTTATCAACACAATTCTCATTATTCATCAAAAATGAGAAGGAATATTATCAATTTGAAATATGAATTGAAGTGTCCCAACAAAACACCTCTCTTTGATTATCTTGAAGACATATTGTCAAGCATTTAGCACAGATCACCTATACTTGTCTCTTTAAAGTTTACTGTTTGGGGGACCATAGCAAGAAACTTGGAATTGTTTTCACGTTTCAAAGTGACCACACTTTGTCGATACCCATTATTTACTTAGCTACAGGCTTCAGCCCTGATGTATATGCTGCTTTTTCATGTATCTTATTTCTCTGATACTTGTTCCTGTTTAAGACTCCATATTCACTGACAATGCTAATTTCTCCACAAACATATATGCTTTTCATTTCTCTGATCTCAGGTACATACCAGACTGAGAAATTGAATGTCTTATAAACACATAAAACTAAACACATCCCAGAAGAATACTTGTCTTGAGCATAATATAGTATTCACTCTCTTAGTGTATCAGAATAAATAGAACCACAGATCTAATTTTCACATTAAAAATTAAAATATCATGTTGTCATTTATGTAGTAAATCTGAAAATTATATATATTCACATACATGTATATTATTTAAGAAAAATTAAACACTTATCTAAAAATATATCTAAGTATCTTCTTTCCTCTCCATTTCCCATACTTCATATACACATACAGTCAGCATTAACATGCAACTGGATTCTAATTCAGTATAACCAACCAACATCTAAAGAAGGACTGAGGAAAAATATTTCCAAATATAGTAATAACATCTGCAATGAATATATCCATTAATTATTACTTCCTAGATAAAAGTAGTCAGGGGTCAATGAAAGTTGGAGTGAAAAGAAAGTGGTCCATATATTGTCTTTACAACAATAGAAAAAGTGTTAGTTTTTTCTTCTCAAGATTATTAATTCCAACTATAATGAACCTTTGTCTAATAGATGATAAAAAATAAGGATTATTTGTTTTTTGTTTACCATGCAACATAGAATCTAATACAAATCTTTATAGACAATGAAAGCTGTCCATGCTCTATTTAAGTCAGAAAGAATGATAAATAATAGTACTCTTAGAAATAAAACATTTTATTGAAAATAGGTTTTTATCGCCCAGTTTTTTTCTGGTTATTTATACTGCTCTTTCATCTTCTAATCTCATTCTCTGTGTCTTAAGAAAACAAACATGCAAAAAAACCAATAAAAAATCAAAAAAATTAAAATTAAAAGTGGAATACAATAAAATAAAGAGAAAAAATAAATAAGGAGACTCTCATATACACACAGAAACCCACACACAAATACACACCCACACATACAGAAAACCTATACAAATACAAAACCAGAAACAATAACATATAAGCAAAAGATCAGTAAGATTAAAAAGGATTGTCCAGAAAAAGAATTATAAGACAAAAAAAATCTCTAAAATACTATTGAATTTAGATTTTGTATTTTTTTCTACAGCTGGACAAGAATGTGGTTTATATAAGCAATGAGACTAGTGGAAAAAAGTAATTTTTCTTTCAAAAGCTGTGGTCCATTGAAAAACATTTTGGTTAGGACAGAAAGAGATGTCCACTTCACCCTGTCAGTTCTCAGAGCCCATTTGGCTTGGACTTGTGTAGATGCCATGCGTGCTGTCTCCATCTCTGTAAGTTCCTATGTGCTTCAGTATTGTTGTGTCTGGAATGCATTGTTTCCTTGCTGTCTTCCATCACCATAGACTTTTACAGTCTTTCTTTCTGCTCTTCCTCAAAGACCCCTCAAGAGTTGATACTGATATCTTATTTAAAACCGAGTGTTCCCAGGTCTCTTACATCCTGCATATTATACAGCATAGGTCCCTGTATTTGTTTCCATCTACTGCAAGTAGAACCTTCTATGACAATGGTTGAGTAAGACCATTATCTATGGGTATAACACAGTTCTGATATTGCTACATTTTTTAACAAAAGAATAATACTGCGTTTTTTCCTAAGTGCATGGCTGAATTAGTCCCAGGTTCTTGGTCACATGAGCAGTTCATGGAAGGGTCAATGTCACAGATTGTGCTTTAATTCTACCAAGCAGTGGTTGTTAACTCCAATAAATTTTGTGATTCCTTTGTACCTGTGTATTATGTGGGCAGCTTTTCATTTTAGATTAGAAGATTTATAGCTGAATTGGTGTTTATCTTTCTCTTCTGGTATCCTACAGAGTAACTTACACTACTCTGAGTCCTAGTCACTTCCTACTAATGAAAGGTAGAGTTAGGCACCAGATTGATTTCTGTGTGTTCAAGGTTGTACAGGTGTTGTCTTCAGCAATCAGACTCTACCATCAGTTTTGCTTACACTTTCTAGACTAGGCAATAGTTTTACTTGTTTGGAAGTTCCTATATGCATCCTATGGTCAAGAACTCTTTTAGATATAACACATTCCTTGAAAGGGAGACTTCATTGGGAAGCAGGAGATATCTAATTGGGCTATTGTCTCTGAATTATTTAGTTTTTCCTTTTGATGTCTTTTATATATATTTAATATATATAACATGTATATGTATCGAATATATATATATTTCTTCCATATATATCTTCATCTATATTTTCCCTGCCTGCTTTCCCTCCCTTAACAACCTCTTCCCTTATCTTCTCCATTTAATTCTTTTGTTCTAGCCAATCCCCTATTTCTTCATAAGTACATGTTCTATTTCATGAAAAATCCTTCTTTCCCCCTCACTGCAGTCTGTTTCTTACATTATACTTAACACATCTGTAGTTATATGGATTGTGTCATGTCTATCTCAGCTTTAAAATCTAACACAAACACACACATGCATACACACACACATATACATATATAGAAAGAGAGAGACACACACACACAAAAATATATCATTTTACATCTGGATTACTCCATTCAGGGTTATTTCTCCATTTAACTGCAAACATCAAAGTACACAGGAAGATGAGGGAAAACATATTCTGTAACCTGAAAAAGTAGTCAAAACTTTAAATATGTGATAAAATGTGACTTATATGAAAAAAACCTGTTTATTGGTAGAAACAAAGATATGTGATGGCAGTTTTGAAACACTATTGATGGTGAACAATGAATACTTAAAAGAGACAGAATGTGTACTAGTAATATGACTCAGTCAGTATAATGTGTGATGAATAAACATGAGGATACAAGTTCAAACACTCTAGGCCACATAAAATCCTAGTATATTGGCATATACCTGTATTTCCAGCACTGGGAAGGTAAAGACAGAACATCTCTGGGTCTTGGAGGCACGTGAGCGTAGCTAAATTGTTGGGCTTCAGGTTCAGGAATAGAACTTGTCTCATAAATTAAGGTGGAAAGTGATTGAGAAAAGATACCTAAAATCAATCTCTGAAGTCCATTAGCATAAACACACTTATGTATACACACACACACACAAACAAACACAGACATGCACATAGAGGGCATGAGGTCATGAGATTCTTGTACTCACAGATAAACATTAGGAAAATTAGCACTATTAAATACTCAATGATGTCTCCTCAATGAAAGAAATAAAATACCTGCTTTCTACCCAGAAAGTTGATAGTAAATGTTGTTAATGACTTGCTGATGTTTGCTACCTGAAAACAAGACATTACCCAAATCCTCAAGTTTATCCTGTATTCTCCCTACCTAGCCCTTGATCTTTAGTTCCCCTTGAATAGAACCCATGCTTAGGAGAGATGGCACATGTACTTTATAGCCTGCTGACTTCTATGCTATCTTGGTCACAGACCACAAGAGATCCTAGGCCCTTAAGCTATAGAACCTGTCTTCATTATCACATTTTCGTTGCAAAGCAGTTTTTATGTAGTCGTTAACATTTACTATATACCTGGAATTAGAATTATTGTTGCCTGCAAAGTTTTCCCCAAATAGCATCATATTTAAATATGTCACAATATACTTCCTGCCATCAGACTCTAGATTTTAAACCAGTATAAGTTTGACTGAAATGAATTTTCCTTCTTATCTCTTTGAGATTCAATTTCTTGCTGATTGTGATGCATACAGGGAGAGCCCAATCCTAACACACACACACACACACACACACACACACTTCTAAAAAACTGAAAAACAACATTGGAAACATCAGTTGATGGTGTACTAACTAGATAAAGTAAGCATATGCTTACTGTTTTAAAATAGCATAAAAGATTATCATTTTGTAGCATAGGTGTACTATATGGTTGAATTTAAAAGACCATAACTAAAAGAGTGCAGGCTCCTGACATACTTACTGTGGAGGACTGATCGAAAGCATTTCCCTATGATGAACAAATTCAACAAAAAGGAACTTGTATCACTAGGAAATGTGACTGTGGAAGATTTTTAAAATTCTGCACAAAACAAGCAACAATTAAGTGAAGACACAGTCTACAGAACAGGATACAAATCTTTGGAGCTATACATCTGACAGAAGATAAGCATCTAAAATAGGCTTGCAACAAAAACATATCTACTCCATAAGCAAAAACATCCAATAAGTTCATGGGCTACTAAAATGAATGGTAAGATGGAAAAAATGAATTACAAATAGTCAAAAATATTAAAAGTCCTTAACCACCAGGCAAATGTAAATTACAATTATACAAAGGTCTTCTGATTGTACGTATATTTAGCAATGTACACACACACACATACACACAGAAACACAAACACATAGATACATTTGTAAAGACAAAATGAAATAAGAAGCCATGAATTTGAAAGAAAGTAACAAAATGTTTATGAGAGGGTTTAGAGGAAGGAAAGGGGAAAGGAAAATGAAATAATTAATATAATCTCAGAAAATTTTTTTAATCTATACTAATATTGACTGCTATCAAGAAAATAAATAACTACTACAAAACAATAACAAACAATGTAAGGGTAAATAAACCATTTCCACGCTATGAGTATTTTCACTATGGAAGTCAGTATGAAGAACCCTCAAATACTAAAAGTAAACCTCATATACAACCTACATTTTTCTCTCTTGGTAATGTACCCAAATGCTACATATCAACATATTACAGAGAGCCTTGCAAATCTATACTCACTGCAAAAAATGTTAGCAGGTGCCAATCTAAGAAATCAGCTTAGTTGTCTACCAACAGAGTAGATAAATAAAAAATTCAATATATACACAATTGAATTCATTCAACAATAAAATTTTTAGAATTTGTATTTTGACTTTGAAGCAAATACAACTGAAAACTGTTATACTGAATGGAATAAGCATATTCAGAAAGACAATTATTCCATGATTTCTTGACTATGTGGGTACTACATTTTACATAGGAACATTAAATGATTTAGTAAGCCAATCAAAATGCTTAGTCTAAGGTCACAACAGAAAACTGAAAGATGGGGCTGGAGAGATGGCTCAGAGGTTAAGAACACTGACTGCTCTTCCAGAGGTTCTGAGTTCAATTCCCAGCAACCACGTGGTGGCTCACAGCCATCTGTAATGAGATCTGGTGCCCTCTTCTGGCCAGAAAGCATACAAACAGACATAATACTGTATACATAATAAATAAATAAATCTTTAAAAGAAAAAGAAAACTGAAAGGAAGAAACATTTTATAATGACGTACATAAATTTAACTTTAAGTATCAATATTAGTCACAAGTAACAATGCAGGCCTGCATCCGCCTTCAAAAGGCTGAGACAAGGAACCTTTGCATCTATTGTTTCCGGAATCCAATTCTAAACACGGTAGACCCTTTTAAAAAGAAAAGGAAAGAAATACTTAAAAAGATAAATTATGTTTAATATGAAGTTTTCTAAATGTGTTTAAGCTATAGTAACAAAATATCATTAATTCTGGCATTTATAACTGAAGTCTAGATTTCAGTTGGCCAGCAGAAAGCATGAGATCCATGCCACATTACAGTGTGGAAAATAACCCTGCTCTCGCCATCATGAAATTCAAACTTCTTTCTTATCAGACAGAGACATATAATGACTGCAGTCATGAGGTCTTTACCCTGGAGACCAAAAGACCAGAATCACATCTTTTCTAATGTCTTCACTTTCATTTTGAAGATTTTAGCACATGAGCATTTTAGAGACACAGACACACAGACCATAATAGTAATAAATTCACCCTCATTGCAGTGAATTTCTGGAATAAATGCCAAATTAAAAAAAAAAACTTAAATATGTCAAATCCCCTAATTATTATTGAAATTAGTTTATTTTGGATTTCAAAAAAGATAAATTGCAATAAAATGCATTTAATCAAGACAAAAGCTCAATTGTTTGAAAATGTATCTTAAGAAAATTACTTCCATATAAACTCTACTTTAATTAGTAAATCAAGTTAAAACTCCAAACTGCAATTGTAGCTTACATAAAGTCAACCGTAAAAATTAACTCAATTCACTTTCATATGTTCAGCTTTAAATAAGTCCATACTATGTAAAACACAATTTGTATCAGGAAATGCTTTTATTTATATGTAACAAAATGGTAAAAAATATTAAGTTATTATTTGTCAAATGTAACAAACAGAAGGAAACCCAAAGCAATGGTTCTGAGATTTACTACCAAGGGGAACCAAGCAATGTTTAAAATACCAAAACCCACATTTCTTAGTTAAATGTAAATATCTTAATAATACACAGCAAAATATTTTAATATTTTTTTAGTTATAATCAAATTCTTAGACATTCATCCATTAAGATATTGGGATGATTTTTATTTTAATTAGGTATCTGTTATTTATAGCCAAGATATTGGTGCTCACAGTGCACCATTGGACGTCTTCTGTAGGCCTGATCATTGCTGCATTTCATAGGATTTACAGCTAGGTAAAACTTTCTGTATTTTATTTGTCATCCAGTGTCCTGCTTATCAACTTCCATTATTATGAGTTTTAGCTACCACTGCGGAGGCATCCAGATTAGGATTAGTATGATTTCTTCAAGTGTTATTAGAAAAGAGTTTAGTTTCTTCAGCGATAGGCTCTTCCCACACAGGCAGACTACAGCCTGTATTGTTTGGACGCTCCTACCAACAACTTGAAATGAGGTTTCTCTTGCCTGGCATTGGGGACATCATTTGTCATTCTGTGAGTAAATCCTATGATAAATGTTTTTTTTTTGTTACATATGTATATATTTTAAAATATTTACCTTATAGTTTTAACTTATGCATTATTTGAATGACTGTATGTACTTGTACCTACACAGATGACTGTGGAGTTCAGAAGAAAACGTTGTACCTGAACCTGGAGTTAAAGGCATTTGTAATGTATTCAGTGTCTGTTCTGGGAACCAAAAGGTCCTCTTTAGAGTCAGTACAGGTTCTTAACCACTGAGCTGTCATTGCAAGCACTTACATATCTATTTTAAGAATGCTTATGATAATAGTAGGTCTACCTATGACTTTAAATGCAGTGAAGAGTGGTCTATATCTTGATCATAACCGTAGAAGGCCTTGATGATTTAGACAGGCTGTCCAATATCCATATGACATTTTAGAAGCTATTATGAACTTCCAAACTGTTTATACAAATCTGATTTATGATTACCATAGGAAAGAAAACACAGGCATTGAGTCTATGTTTAACATTACAACAGAATCTGTAAGAATTTGCCAAACTTTAAACATAGACACAGAACAAGGAAGAATAATGGATGACATTTCCAACCGGAGAATGAATAGCATTCTATTGCTTCCATTTAAACAGCAGAGTCATAAAGTGTAGCTAATTTGGTAAGAGGTAGGGAAGCAATAAATTAATTTGAAAGTTTGAATTCACATTGTTCTTAATAATTACACTATAAAACTGCACCCTCCTATTATTGAAATCCTGAGTTTTAAAACTGATAAAATGTTTGTCAGAATAATTATAATTTGGAGTTCCTTGGAGGAAAAAGAGAAGTGTATAAATTATCATGCAAGTGTATAGATTTCAAAGTGATCTGGTCTTATGAGCTATTTCCTTCCCAAGAAATTCACTATTCTGGCAGTCAATTTACATTCCCACAATCTGGCATATTCTTAACTATTTGAGAATTAAATCAGAGTATGCCATATTGGCATGTCTAAAAGTATTTGGAAATAGTATCACAGCCTGAATATCTGGCTAGTCATAGGTTACTGAAAATCATCATATAGCTAGAAAATATGCCCATCCTACATATTTAGAAATTAAATCAGAGCATAATAACTTGGCAGATCCAAAATGGTGTTGGAAAGTTACCACAGTGGAGTGATTTGGAAGAGCTCTAAGTATCTGGAACAACATCATCATTCAAAGTCCAGACCCACAAGAGTCTGTCCAGAATTACAAGTTCTAAAATATGTTCCATGATAACTTTTGTAATACATATATATGTATATATATATGTGTGTGTGTATCAAATGTTATATATGTCTAATATATATACTATATTTATATTTACATGTCTAATATGTGGGCAGAGTAGATGGGTACAGAAGAAAATCATAGTAACTAACTTTTAAAAAGACACACACAAACAATATCAGATTATAAAGTGTCAGACTCATTCCACCATCACAATAACAATAGGGTGAGTTGTGGAGGTGGATCTTGGTTTCCAGTAGCAATTTTCAAGATGGGATGCAGAATCACTTCTATTAGCCTGAGATATATACTCATGCTAGTGAATCCATGATGAGGAAAAATTTCTGCTCATGCTTTTAGTCTCAAATCTTTAAGGCTCACACAATTGAAAGGAAGAAGTGTTTCCATAGTCAGAAATTTTGGTGAAAAAATGTTTACTTTAATTATGGATTATTTTGATGGTTATTTGCAGATGCCTTCTGTGTTTGATATAATGACTTCATTAGGTAAAGCAGAGACACAAAAGAAAAAAGTCATGCTATCATATTGTAATACATTATTTAAATTGCTGCTTTCATGAATTTCTCATTGTATATATTGGTATGTAACAGTGCAAAAATAGAACTTGAGAGGAGAGGGTACCTGAACTGGCCTTTTCCTGTAAGCAGATTGATGACTACATTAATTGTCACCATAGAAACTTCCGCAACTGATGGAAGCTGATGTAGAGATCCACAGCTAGCATTGGGCCGAGCTTCCAGACTCCAATCAAAGAGAGGAAGAAGTGATAATATGAACAAAGGAGTAAAGACCATGATTGGGGTATCCACAGAAGTAGCTGACCTGAGCTAGGGGGAGCTCACTGACTTGAGACTGAAAGCAGGGAAACCTTCATAGGACCAAACTAGAGCCTCTGAATGTGGATGACAGTGTGTGGCTGGTGTAGTCTGTGAGGCCACTTACAGGGGGACCAGGATTGAGCCCATTCTTTTTGAAGGAATACCTTGATCAGCCAAAATATAGAGGGAGGGGGGATTCTTGTTCCTGCCTCAAAGTGTTTTGCTTGACTTTGTTGCCTCCACATGGGAAGACTTACCCTTTCGGGGGAGTGGGTGGGAGGTAGCATAGGGAGAGGATGGGAAGAGGGGAGGGAGAGGGAAGAAACTGGAATTGGTATATAAAATGAGAAAATATTGCTTTAAAAATAAATAAAAAAATAGAACTTGAAAACATACACGTAAATTCAGTATTAATTTAAAATTTAATGTATATAATATACATATTTGCATAGTTCCTTTTCATTATTGTGGTTCTTCCACCATTCAAAGTTTAATGCTTTATCAGAAAGGTTGACAGAAATTGTTTATAACAATTCTTTGTAAAAGATTAATATAAAAGCCTGAATTATTGATTTATCTGTCATTCTAAATATTGCTAGATTGTTTTTCCTTGTAACCTACAATTTCAGCTAACAGTTTCAAACAATAATTTCAGATTTTCAACAAACTTGCTTTATGTTTTGATATTTTCAGTAATTTGTGTACTTTGTGTGTGTCATTTTTCTTTTCTACTAATCCTACAGTTATTATATAAAAAGAAGATTTCTTGATTGTCTTTGTGTGTGTATGTATATGTATTATTTATGAATATATGTATGTATGCAAGTTAACAAACATGTAGATGACAGACTTAATTTTAGGTATTATTTCTTACTAGCCACCACCCTGTTTTTGAGGCAGAATTTCTTATTGTATGGGGCTCACTACTTTTGGCTTAGGCTCTTTGGTCCTCCATTCCTAGGAAACTACCTGTTTCTTTCTCCCCAGAAGCAGGATTATATACACACAGCACCTTTTCTGCCCTCATTGTGATATTTTCCACATTATCTCAGTCTCACTGCCCACATTCACTGTTCTGGTTCCTCCAACAGCATCCTTACCTCTTTTCGGGGCACATCCATTCATTGCTCTCTCTACCCTTCTCCTTCCCTTCTTAAAGATGTCTCGCAAGCCCAGAGAAGCTGAATACCTAGGTGAACCCAAGGAAAGCATACACAGAACCTCCTGGAAATTGGAAGCAAACAGGATCATCAAGCAAAAGTTGGAAGCCAGGGGCGGGGATAGAGGTGGGAGAAATTTCATCCGATGGATGGAGATAGAGACAGAGGCCCACAATCACATCAGAGCAATGGATTGAGCCCC
>PVIU01023021.1:0-28234 GCA_004026605.1 Ondatra zibethicus | reverse complement strand
AATGGGTGGACGAATCCCTTGCGGTTCTGACTTCTGTGTTCATCTTCTCCCTCCTTCTGCTCTTCAACTGGGCCTTGGGAGCTCAGTCCAGTGTTCCAACGTGGGTCTCTGTCTCTATCCCCATCCGTCGCCGGATGAAGATTCTTCTGCTCTTCGACTGGACCTTGGGAGCTCAATCCATTGCTCTGGTGTGAATGTGGGTCTCTGTCTCTATCTCCATCCATCGGACGAAATTTCTATGGATGTGATCAAG
This sequence comes from Ondatra zibethicus, assembly GCA_004026605.1. Lineage (NCBI taxonomy): Eukaryota > Metazoa > Chordata > Mammalia > Rodentia > Cricetidae > Ondatra > Ondatra zibethicus. The sequence continues at coordinate 27,981 of PVIU01023021.1, read as the reverse complement.
ATATTCATCAGTGTGACTATGGGACAATGATAGTTTCGGCACCCTCTCCTCTGCTGCCCAAGGACCTAGCTGGGGACATCCCTCTCACCCATCTTCTAACAGAAGTGATGATTGCTTGTTTCAGCTAACCATAACCATTTATTTACATCTCCTCAGTATAGGGCTTTTTATGCAGTGCCTGGTAAATGATAAATGCTCAATAAATATCTCTTGAATAACTGAATGGATGACCCACCAGTGGTTCATATTTTAAAGTTTTGTGACTGATATTAATCAACAAGAAAGTGGAGAACACGATGATGTCACATTGACAGAACTGATATTTTGCTTAGATTTAGCCCTAAGATATGTGCTATTTCTTGGTTAAATCACTTGTCTACTTTGAACCTCAGTTTCCTTGAATAAATGGAAAAGAATAGACCAGGGAACCCTAAGAGCTTTTATAGTTCTAATATTGTGATTCTGTGAGTCTATTAAAATGCATGACAGTAATAGCTATATTTTGCCACCTTCATAAAATGGCATATACACTGGAAAAGGAGTTTAATGAGTCTTATAAAAAGTATTTCAGGAACTAAAGAAGCCATTTTCATAATGGAGAAGATTTAACAGACTTAGCTTGTGCAATTTAGTAGCTTCTGTTCGTTTGCAACTGTTACTCATGTTAAGTAGAATGAGAGAGGGAAACAAGTGATTCTTGAGCATCACCTTATCTCTGAGACTGAATGGCTCTGCAGTTAGACAAGCTGGATCCACACCAACAGTTCACTTACTGAGTAGTTTGAATATATTTTCCAGAGTATGGGAAAGGGGAAATAGCATAACACCTCAAAAGCTTACTATAGTCCTTTCAAATGAAAATGACAGAGTAAATATCTATAAAGAATAAGAGCAAGACCAGATCCAAATAAAACCCCATGGACCTGAACATATATTTTTCATATTCCATTTACATAAATAGATGCTGAAGAAAGTAAATACATTTGACTTAGGTTACACAGATGGTAAATGAGAAAAACTGAAATTCATATCACTGCATAACTTCAAAGTCAGTAACCTTGCTTCTAGACTTTATTGTTCTATTGGGATTCTTAACATGGCTATATCTGCTTGTGAACTCACTATTTCTATCCAGTTTTGGTTTTCTCTAGTAGTCAGATTGATGTTTTGTTCATTTCAAGCAGCCTGTCTTGAGTCCTTAAGTCCTTATAGGTTTGTTTTAACAGTTGCTTCTTAGATTCTCCCCATGATAATTTCCCAAGTGTCCTTTAGCAGAATACACATACAGTATTGCTGCTTTTTAAGATATGCTTGAATTCAGATGCACACCTCAAGCTTTTAGCACAGTGAAAAAAAACATTCTTAAATAGAGCTATTTCTTTTTAAATTCATTTATTTTTTAAAAAACCTACCTTCTCTCATTTTACATACCAATTCCAGTTCCTACTCCCTTCCTTCCTCCTGCTTCTTCCACCTTCTCCTCCATCCCACCTCCATCCAATCCCCAGAGAGGGTAAGGTTTCCCATGGGAAGTCAACAATGTCTATCTAGCAAATTACTTTGAGCAGGACCAAGGCCCTCCGCACTATATCTAGGCTGAGAAAAGTATCCCTCCAAAGATAATGGATTCCAAAAAGTCAGTTCAAACACTAGGGAAAAATCCAGGTCTCACTGCCAGTGGCCCCGCAGTCTGCCCCAGCGATAGATACAACTGTCACCAGAGGGCCTAGTTTGGTCCTGTGCTTGTTCCCCTGCTATCAGGCCAGAGTTGGTGAGCTCCTATTAAGGGCTATTCCTTTTTATATTAGGTCATAAAAGCCTTCTCAGATCAGAAACTTGTCTTTGAAAAAATAACTCTACATCTTCTACACCACCAAACCCACAATGAGAGTTCAGCAATTTGAAGGCTGGTTCTAACATACATACTTTGAATATCTTCTGAGTTATCTGGGTTCACATCCCCCAGTTTATGGTTCAAAACTCAGTGTGCAATTGGGAAAATTGAGATGAAGAGAGTTAGAAATGTACACAAGGTTGCATCAGAACAATTCAGAGCCAGGTCTTTAGATTTCATCTGTGAGTCTCTTTCTCTTGATTGCCAGGTCAAGGTATATTTAAGAATTTGAGAGTATCAACATGATTTTGCATAGATAATTCAAATTGACTAACATAGCTTACTTGTCTTTGTGAAATTCTCTCTGCTTATTTTAGGGATAATATCATTTTAGGTTAATAGGAACACTTTCTTACAAGGATACAATCTAGTATAGCAGAAAATGTAGAATCTGGATCTATACTAGCTAGTTTTAAATCATGGTTGCATCACTTCAAAGTTGTACGATACTGGGTAAGTTTATGAGTCTCTCTGGTCTCCCTGCTGAGGAAAATGGATTAAATAATGGTTGGCGTGATATATAACATGATTGGTTGCATAAAGCACTTTGAATAATATAGGACGCTAACAACTGTTCAATTAAACTTCAGTGTTAATACAATCTTTCATTTTATACCTTTGTCTAATTGTTATTCAAATTTCAAGAATAATGTATACCATTCCCCTATTCTATTGCCTATGAAAATGTAGGTTTTAGTGTATATAAATTTAATTGCTACACAGATCAACAGAGCTGTCATTGTTTATGAGGGAGAATAATCATAAGTTTTGTGCCATTCAATTATGTCCAAAATATAAGTTGAAAAGAAAAGCAATTTAAGTGGAAGGAAATTTATTGGTAGACATGGTGCATTCTTCCAATGTGTCCCATAACTCAGGCATGCCATCAAACAGCTAGAAATAGAAGTTTCACTTTTTTTAGTGTCTTCCAGGCAGCTTGGAGAAAAAGTAGTAAACAAATCTACTTAGTAGATATCTAGAAAATCAAGGTCTGTAGTTTTACTTCAGGTCTATGTCCCTTTTCATATTTTGTTTTTTATGTTCCATATTTTTTGGTTCAACATGCCAAATAACATTTTTACTTCCTTTCAATATTTAATATGCAACAATGTAAGAGAAGAAGTAAAAGGAAGAAGATAAATACATAGACAAGTTTTTTAATTCATTGATGTTACAAACATCAGCATTTACTTATAAGCCTGGCTTACATAACAGAAAGGCATTTTAAAAACGCTTGTGTAGGCTTTTTATTTGACAATAAAGAACAACATCATGACCTACAAGAGAAGCCAGTCAGCACTCTTCTATGTTACCTCAAGCTCATAGGACTGGCTCAGTCCCGAGTGCAGTTCCTTTCCTGTGTAGCTATACTGTTTGACGACAACCAATTGAGAACCATTCCAAGTTACAGTGACTCGCTATCCATGATTTCCGTTTCTATGATGAAGAAAAGTTTAAAGGGAAAGTGATAATTTAGCATATCCCTACTACATTGCATTTCATTTGTCTACTCTTACTCATGCTCAGAGATATTTTGTAGATAAAATCATAATTATGGAATGTTTTCTCAAATCAGTAGTTTAATATCTTGGCAACACATAGATAATCCTACCATTAATCCAATTCTACATATAAAACTATAGGTCATACTTGTTTTTTTATGGAGTGCATTTTATTTTTTTAATTAATTTATTTTTTTATTTTTCCATTCAAAAATTTCCACTCCCCCCCCATTCCCCTCGCTCTCCCTCCGCCACTAATCCTCTTCCCTCCACCTCCATCCCCAAGAGAGGGCAGGGTAACCTGCCCTGTGGGAAGTCCAAGGCCTTCCCCTGCCACATCCAGGCCTAGGAAGCTGTGCATCCAAGTAGACTAGGGTCCCAAAAAGCCAACACATGCAGTAGAAACAAGTCCCAGTGCCTTTATCAGTGGCTTCTCAGTCAGCCCCCATTGGCAGCCACATTCAGAGAGTCCAGTTTGATCACATGCTTTTTCAGTCCCAGTCCAGCTGAATTTGGTGAGCTCCCATTAGATCAGGCACAGTGTCTCAGTGGGTGGACAAACGCCTCGCTGTCCTGACTTCCTTGCTCATCTTCTCCCTCCTTCTGCTCTTCAACTGGAACTTGGGAGCTCAGTCCAGTGCTCTGATGTGGATCTCCATCTCTATCTCCATCCATCGCCAGACAGAGATTCTATGGTGATATTCAAGATAATCATCAATGTAATTATGGGGCAAGGCCAGTTCAGGCACCCTCTCCTCTGCTTCCCAAGGACCTAGCTGGGTACATCCCCATGGACACCTGGGTTTCCTTCTAGAGCCAAGTCTCTTGCCACACCTAAAATGGCTCCCTTAATGTAGATATCCTCCTCCCTGCTCCTATATCCGCCCTTCCTCCAACTCAGTGCTCCCCCACCACCAAGCACTCCCCAATCCTTCCCTATTGCCTTCTCCCTCGCCTTCCCCCAACCCCACCCCCACCCCTCCTCCCACCCCCATGCTCCCAACTTTTGCCTTGTGTTCTTGTCTGCTTCCAATTTCCAGGTGGTTTTATATATTTCCTTCTTTGGGTTTACCTTGTTATTTGGCTTCTCTAGGCTTGTGAACTATAGGCTCAATGTCCTTTGTTTATGGCTAGAGTCCACTAATGTCTGAGGATATACCATATTCATCTTTTAGGGTCTGGGTTATCTCACTCAGGATAGTGTTTTCTATTTCCATCCATTTGCATGCAAAATTCAAGATGTTATTGTTTTTTTCCGCTGAGTAGTACTCTAATGTGTATATATTCCACACTTTCTTGATCCATTCTTCCATTGAGGGGCATCTAGGTTGTTTCCAGGTTCTGGCTATTACAAATAATGCTGCTATGAACATAGTTGCACAAATGCTTTTGTAATAGGATTGGGCATCTCTTGCGTATATTCCCAAGAGTGGTATTGTTGGATCCTGAGGTAGCCACACCCACTTGTTTCTTAGGGCCATTTGATTGAAAAACCATTTCCCAACCCTTTACTCTGAGATAATGTCTGTCTTTGTGGTTGAGGTATGTTTCTTGTAAACAGCAGAATGTTGGATCCTGTTTTCATATCCATTCTCTTAACCTGTGCCTTTTTATAGGTGAATTGAGTCCATTGATATTAAATGATATTAATGACCAGTGGTTGTTTACTCCGGGTATTTTTTATTTTTTGGTGGTAGTGTTTGTGTGTTTCCCTTCTTTGAGTTGTGCTGGTGGAGGGTTGATAGATGTCTGTGTTATTATGGGTGTTGTTTGCTTCCTTTAGTTGTGGTTTTCCTTCTTGTACTTTCTGTAAGGCTGGGTTTGTGGCTATGTATTGCTTAAATTTGTTTTTATCCTGGAATATCTTCTTTTCTCCATCGATGGTGAAAGAAAGCTTTGCTGGGTATACTAGTCTGGGCTTGCATCCATGGTCTCTTAGTTTCTGCAGCACATCTATCCAAGACGTTCTGGCTTTCATGGTTTCCATAGAGAAGTCAGGTGTAATTCTGATATGTTTACTTTTATATGTTACTTGACCTTTTTCCTTTGCAGCGCTTAATATTCTTTCTTTATTCTGTATGTTGTGTTGGTTATACTTGTCTCTGTAGTTCCTGTTCGTTTACCCAGATTTTACATATCCAGCTGTCCCCCGGTTTGTTTTTTCTTCATTGCCTCCATTTCAGTTTTCAAGTCTTGAACTGTTTCCATTAACTACTTGATTGCTTTTTCTTGGTTTTTTAGGGTATCATTTCTCCTAACTTTTTGTTAGTCTTCTCATCCATTTCTTTAATGGAGTTTTTCACATCCTCTTTAATGGTCATTATCACTTTCATAATGTTACGTTTAAAGACGATTTCTTCTACTTCTTCTGGATTAGGTTGTTCAAGTCTTCCTGTTGCATATTTGCTGGATTCTGGTGTTATCATGTTGCTTTTCATGTTATTGGAGGAATTCTTGCATTGGCACCTGCCCATCTCTTCCTTCAAATGCAGTCAGGAGATTACCGGTGCCTTGGTCTGATTTTTGCAGTGGCTAACTCTGTACTTGGGGATATTTCTTGTTCTGCCCTCCCTTAGGTCCCCTCAGCAGTGGAGTTTTCTCTTAGATCCCTTCCTCTCTGTAGTAGGCTTTAGTGGTGCATCTAAGGACCCCCTCCTGATGGATCTACTGGTACTGGATCAGGGCTGCTTGCTGGTCAAGGAACGCGCAAACAAAAGGAAGGGCTTGGTATATGCCAGGACTCCCTGGAACAAAGAAACCCCTGCAGCTTTGCACTCACCACTGTGTCCCCAGACCCACAGCCCTGAAGCAGGCTGATTTGGGGGATCCTAGGACCCCTCAGATGGAAAGGGGTGCTTGGGGGCAAGTTAGGGTGGGATATGTAGAGAAGGGCAGTAGCTGGGGAGAAGCCCTGCTGTTTGGCCAGAAAATTTAGGGGATTGAAGGGTGCCTATACTCCCTTCCCAGGGCATCTGGCCATCTGGGTGGGCACACACTTACCCCTCCAGATGGATCTACTGGTACTGGATCAGGGCCACTTTCTGGTCAAGGACCTCACAGACAAAAGGTCTGGCTTGTTATATGCTAGCTCTGTGGAACAAAGAAACCCCTGCAGCGTTCCACTCACCACTGTGTCCCCAGACCCTCAGTCCCGAAGCAAGCTGAGTTGGGGGATATTATGACCCCACAGGTGGAAAGGGGTACTTGGGGGCAAGTTGGGATGGGATATGTAGAGAAAGTCAGTAGCCAGGGAGTAGCCCCGCTGAATGGCCAGAAAGTTTAGGGGATAGTAGGGCACCCGTACTCCCTTCCCGGGGTGTCTGGCTGGCCATGTGGGCACACACTTAGTCCTCCGGATGGATCTACTGGTACTGGTCATACTTGTTTTAGTAGATAAATAAACATGTTTTTCATTGATTCAGTCTCAAGAAGACAGACATATTTTTATATTTGTTTTATTTCATTTAAATACATCCCTTTTGCTCAGAAATATAATTTTATGTCACACTTTGAAAGCAAATTCAACACTTTTAGATAGCTTCTGGGGTATGTTTACTACATACAGATATACAACATTTTAAATTTAAACGCATTGGCTAGAACCCTATATGTCAGTTCAATTTATAAGTCATCTTTAAGTTTTCATCTTCACAAGAGAAATCTAGTCCTGTAATGGAATACTCTATATTATGATTCAGAATTTATCAATGTGCAGTGGATGTTGTAAATGGCCATAACTGTTAACCATTAATTTGCTTATCATCATGATAATCTTTAATTTTCAAACTAGGCAAGTAAAATGCACCTTTAAAAGCTAGGTGCATGAAATCATATTCATTATGAAAATGGCTCATTTAATTTCCAGGAAGGGATTTTTACATTCATCAACCTCTTTTTCCCATCAAATAGGTCATTTTGAAAGGAATGTGACAATTTGTATATTAATGTCATAGCTATTCATATTTGCCAGGAAGGGTCTTCAAGATCATTTAATATCCTCCTTTGATATGGAAGAAAAGTAATGGCAAGGAAAAGGGATGCATTTGCCTAAGATCCCACAACTCAATATAAAGAAGTATTTCTTCATTCTCTCTGTCCTGTTCTTTCTCTCTCTACCCTCCCTTATTCCTCCCCCCTTATTGATTCTTTCTCTGTTATTTCTCCTTACCTCTTTGCTCTTTGTCTCGTGTGTGTGTGTGTGTGTGTGTGTGTGTGTGTGAACACAAAAACACAGAGAAAGAGCATGAGAAATTGGGTGGGTATAGTGATGGTAGTAGAACAGAAAATATGAGGGATAGTGAGATGAACACAAAAAAAAAGACCAAAAAAGAAAGGAAAGGGAAGTTGAAGACAGAGATACAGGGATAGAGATAGCAAAAGAATGAGTGTAAGAGAGAGAGAGAGAGAGAGAGAGAGAGCAAACAAGATAAATATCAACTTTTTTCCATATAAACAGTCACTGTTGGGTAACTCAATGTGTACATTTATCTTTGAAAATGAAATTTATGCCCTGGCAATGCTGAAGCATGCATGGGCATCCCATAAATGGCAGTTCTGTTGAACATGTCCATATTTGGTTTCATGGCCTAAGTTGATGAGAATGACTGACCAAGTCTCTTCCTCAAGAGGGCACCAGATCTTATTACAGATGGTTGTGAGTTACCATGTGGTTGCTGGGAATTGAACTCAGGATCTTTGGAAGAGCACGCAGTGCTCTTAACCACTGAGCAATAGGATGAAATTTACACCACAACTGTTTCCTTAATTTAATATAATAAATGTGTTAAGCATCCAAACCATCCAAAATAAGTACATGAAAATTAATTTTCTTAGTAAGACTATTCAATTCAAGTGTTCTTCGTCTCTAATTCTTTATAGTAACCTAATGTGTTTTAGAGCAATTCTGTTGTATCCACTTGCATGGGTGAGAGAGTCTAAAGATCTTTTAGTTGGGTGTCATATTTAATTCACATTTGTTCCTGTGGTCATCCATCAGTAAGGGTACTGCTTAGACAAATATTCTGAGGCCCAGATTAATATGAACAAGGTGAGAAAGGAATAAATTAAAAAGAGTGAAGGGATTAATTGCAAAAGGATAATTGGAAATATACAAGAGTGGATTTGGAATGTAATTCAGTAGTACTTGCTTAGCATACACAAGGGCCTGGATTTTATCTCCATCTCTGAGAAAAAAAACTATATAGATTTAAGATAAACAATCAAGGAAATAAGTGGAAATTATCATGCTGTTACACCAAGCTAAAAAAAAAAAAAAAAAAAAAACACTTCCTCTGGCTTGTTGTAAAACTTAAAAATTTTGGCTTGAGATTATAAAGCGTTGAGCCTTAACTGGAACAGCTCTATCAAGCACCCTTCCCCCAAGGCTCAGGAATCATCATGAAAGGGAGGGCAGAAAGGTTGAAAAAGTCAGAAGTGGTAAAGAACTGTTGCAGAACAGAGCTTTCTGGACATGTCTGGGATATTATGCACATGAACTCAAAGCAGCTATGGTTACATGCACAAGATTAAAAGCCTAGTATTTATAGGCTTTTTTTAGTATTAAAAGCTAAAAGTCTAGTATTGATAGGGGTGAGGCTCGTGAAGTCTGACCCTAGCCAAGGTACTACTGAAAATTTATGACTGCCTGGAGAAAGAGACTCAGTGTCCATTTGATGTGACCCCTCATAGGATATTCATGTTCCAGTGGATGACGTTATACCTATTCACATACCAATGGGCAGTAAGTGGACTCAGTGGTTTAAAAGAGAGAGAAAGAACACATAAAATTGTGCAGAAATACTGGTAGTAGAAGACAGAAAAAGAATTGAAGAAAGTATAGGGTAGATTTAAGAGAAACACTATATACATGAAAAATTCTCAAATAATAAAGTATTAGAAAGCATAAAATCTGAATTTATTTATAAAAAGCACCATCAGAAGTACAAATTACTAAGTGTATAAGGTGGTGGTGTGATAGTGGTGGTGGTGGTAGTATGTTTTTGTGTTTTAGATGGGAGTCTAAAATACAGTATGATGTAAAGGCTAATTTCAAATTTCTTGTTTCAGGTAATTTTCTTTCCTCAACATCCTAGATAGTGATTAGCACAGACAAATGCTGTCATTCCAGCTCTGCCAATGATTTTAAGAGTGAAAATAAGCTTTTGAATTTCAACTCTTGATTATTGTTCTAATAAAACATATTATTGGGGTAGATGAATAGCTCAATAATAGAGAACATGCCTCACACATACACAAGATACTGGGTATGATAACAATGTAACACATTACATCACACATGCGTGCGCACGTGTGCGCACACACACACACACACACTCTTCAAGCTAACAAATAAGTTAAGTAGGTACTGCAACCTTGTTCCTTAATGAGTAGGAGCTTTGCTGTATGATTTTTTTGGTTTCATTATTTTCTTGAAGACTGTAGAACTTTCTATAGCAGATATTTGCAGCAACCTAGTTCCAGATAGTGTTTTGTAATAATCAGTTTTAATTCAACTATTATGTTCCAAGAATCCAGGGACTGATAAAATCGTAAAGAAAATGTGGTATATACATATAATTAAATATTATTTTGTTTTGAAAATGAAGGAAATTCTAATATGATATAATAAGAATATAATAAGACCTCAAAGGTGTTGCATTAAATAAAATAAGCATGTCACAAGAAGGTAAAAACTACAAGATTCCCCTTACATGTACTATCTGTAGTAGCTACATTTCTCAGCACAGAAAGCAGAAAAGTGGATGCTAGGGATTGTATGGGTGGGAGAATGGTAATTTTTTTTTGTTTTAATGGTACCATTTTTGTTTTGCAAGATGAAACAGTTCTACAGATGAACAGTGGTGATTACAGAAGAGTAATAGGCATGTATTTTGTCACTCAGCTATGCAGATTAATCTTAAGAAGGTCTATTTTGCTGCATATACATACATACACACATATGCACTATTATTTATTGCTATAATTTTAAAAAAGAGAGCTATATAGGTCTCTGCAGCACCTCCTTGAAAAATTATCACACATCTGTTTTCTTGAGTCCCTCAAGGTCCCTTTAAGATATTATGTATCTTAAAGCATAGCTTCTAAACAAGTACACCTTCACCACCACTTCTAGACCTCTCTTATAATGTGTTCTTCCCTGGGGAATAATCATGAAAATTGCACCTATTAGAGCCCTCCTCGAGTCAGACCTCCCTCAATTAGCATCCTCCGTGTAATTACATAGTCTCTCAGGTTGGAGAACTTCTTTGCTGAGGGGTTGAGGCATTAATGGATGACGTGGGTGGAGTGGCAGATTTACAACATAAGAACAGTGTGACTCTGAGTCATTTGGTATTTGATTGCTTAATGGAGTTCAATCGATGCCACCTAACCTATGGGAGTACTTGCTCATCTGCTTTGTTTCTCCCAGCACATTAGTCAGAGACCTTGATCTGGTAGGTGAGTCTCTTGAAAGTTTGCCTTTTGAGAAATAGTTAACTTGCTTTCTGATATGCCTTAAGGTCATGTGAATATGACAGTCTTGATACTGGGTCTGTTTATAGATAAGCTACCACAGCACACAGGCTAGAATCTGAATCATTTTTGGCCTTGATGGGTTCATACCAGCTATTATCTGGAGAGGACCTATTTGTCAGTCAACAATAAAACTATCAGTGATTAAACTATTTTTTATTTTTAGCTCATATGAAATATTTGAATGTTTATTTCTTTTCAATGAAAAGTCTGAATGACATAGAATAGAAGCATTATTAAGCTAATAAAACAGATTTCTATTGAAAGCAATCAGGCAAGCTAGAGAAATTAACCCGAAAAATATATAACTAATTCCTTGATTGCCACAGCTAAGATTTGTTTAGATAAGTAAAAGGGAGCTATCTGGTTTTTTCTAAAATAATAAAAGAAGCCTACAATTTATATTAGCATAACAGAATGAGGGCGTTATGACTTGATAATAGGGTATACAGAGACAATATATTTACAGAATTGTAAATGACCTCAAGACTGCCATAGGAAAGAGGTAATAAGATCATTTAGCAAAAAGAAGAACACAGTGATCTCAAGAAAATGGGACCAACTGAAGCTCTGTAATATCTTTTTGGTGTGGGAGGTCCTTCTGTCTATGTGTTGATTTTATTGGTTAATGAATAAAGAAACTTCCTTGGCCTGTTGCTAGGTCAGAACTTAAATAGGTAGGCAGGGAAAACAGGACTGAATGCTGGGAGAAGGAAGCAGAGTCAGGGAGATGCCATGGATATGCTGCCAGAGATAGACCTGCTGGAAATTTGCTGGTAGGCCATGACCTCGTGGCGATGCACAGATTAATAGAAATGGGTTAAATTAAGATGTAAGAGTTAGCCAATAAGAAGTTAGAGCTAATGGGCCAAGCAGTGATTTAATTAATATGGTTTCTGTGTGGTTATTTCGGGGCTAAGCAAGCCGGGTGGCTGGGAGGAAAAAATTGGCCTTTCCTCCTACATCTTTTAATAGTTCCCTTTTGTTTTCCTTATGAATTCTAGTTGGCCCGAATCATTGAAAATACTTTTTTATACAGTATATTCTGATCATAGTTCCCCCTCCCTCATCTTCTCCCAGATCCTCTCCTCACACTATCCATATAAACCCACACCTTTTTTCTTTTTCTCTATTTTGAAAACAGGCAAAGGAACAAACACATTAGAATAAAAAACAAAGAAAAAATGAAAAGCACAAGAAACACAAACACACACACACACCATCAGAGCACATAAAAACATAAATCGGACTTCATAATATACAAGTAGAAGAGTAAGATTAAAATGCTTAAACAAAGCAATATGAGATAAAAATAATATTAAATTTGCTTTGTGTTGGTCATCTACTACTGGGTGTGGGGCCTACCTTTAAGTATGTTTAATATGTTAGATAGCCATTTTAAAACTGTTACCTTTATAGGTTTTTTCTTTTGCTATACTATAATTTCAAATAAAAATAGAATACTATTGAACCTCCTTTCCTGCAACCTTATTTCCATCATATGCTCTATATGTTTATATTTAAACTAATAGGAGCTAATATACTTGTTCATAAAAGTGATAGTTTATAAATTTTAGTTTTAATTTGGGGCTAAGAAGAGTAATATATCATCATGTCTAATCTAGTACATTACATAAGTGACACTCTTTCATGTTGCTTGGGTCATAAGTTCAGAAATTAAACTAATTATGATTACCAAATTGATCTAAAGAATGAAATGTTACATTGCAAAATGCCTGCCATCCATTAAGTAGAGAAGTCAGTGTGGCCCTCATCAGAGAATAATCTAGATCCAAATACATTGTACCTCTAATTTCTTGCCACTTTATATCACAAGAATAAATAAAACTAAATTGAAATTATTAGGCAAAGAAATTTTAGGATTATATCATATATGTATCTCATGTATTGTGGGGTTTTCTGAATAATTGTGAACCTTTAACAATTCTCAGTGGAGTAAATGCATTCTTCATAATTCATCCCTACTACTAATCAGTTTTACTCATCTTCCATCTGTGTGCTTTAGGAAATGTTGATGCAGAAACACAAATTTTAGTCCTGGAATTTTATAGCACCACATAGTGTTGAATACTATTTTGAACATGACAAAATATGTATGGAATGATTTGCTTAAGGTTATATAGCTGATTAGTAGCAGAATCCTGTTTTGTTAAACCATGACTAATGTGCAACACATCAAAATAGTTTTCTTTCACAGTAGTCTCAGTCATCTTGAATTTACTTTATGTGTATATGTGTGTGTTGGATGGGGAGTGCACATTTCTCAGAGACCACATGTGGAAGTTAGAGAACATCTCTTGGGAGGTAGTTCTCTCCTGTTACCCCGTGGGATCCAGTAATTAATTCAAGTCATCAGACCTATATGTAAGTGATGAGCTATCTCATAGATTCAAAACTGATTTGTCTCAGTACTACCAGTGAAAGCTCTAAGATAAGCTCTTTATTGTTTTTTTTTTTTTTTTGTATGTGATCCTTTTCTATTTCTAAAAATAAAGAGTAATAGTTAAACTTGATTGGAAAAATTTAACGCCAAATAGAAAGACCTGAAATAGTTTCCAAATCTTCCTGTGGAGTGGAATCACAGTAATATTCTAGTCTATCCTTTCATGTTAAAACTCAAATGATATGCACTAAAAATTAGTTTTACATAATATACAATGTGCAGTTTCCTACAAATATATTTTAAAGTATGTATTAGTGTTACTTTTTCAGAGACTTCTAACACAAATGAGATATATGTAGAAAAAAAAAACTTGTATAACCAGTTCAACTGAAACAAAGCTGCAAAGCTTCGAGGTTTCAGTTAAGTTTTCTAATTCATTTTCAAATTAACAATACCAGATATCTGGAAAAAATAAAATGTTTCTCAATAATGAAACAGGGTATAAATTAATCTGCAACACTACATTCCTGAGGTAACAGCATCCTTTTTGTATGAGTCTATTCATATATCTCTCCACAAACATATGCATTGTCACAGTAAACTACTTATGTCAATATTAGATGTAGTAATTTCTTTTCTGGCACAAGACTATATTTAATTAGGGAAATGCTTTATAAACACTGTGAAAGAGGATGATGAGGAGATATGAATGAGGTAAAATTAAAGAAAGGAAGCAAATAATTAAATTGTCCTGGGCAGAGAAAAAAAGGAGAGATTTTATGATGGGAAATGGAAAGAGAGAGGCAGAGACAAAGAGAATGAAATTAAAAGTCATGCATGCCAGCAGAAGAATGGAACCTTTGAGGAAAAGGCCATATAAGGAATTCTGCATCATAGAGCAGCTAGAGGATCTTCAAAAACAAGGATGTTGAACAGCTATCTTTTCATTCATGCTCATCACAAGTAACATGCTGCAAAGCCTTGGGGGTAAATGCAATCTCATGATAATGAATTGGAACTTTCTTAACAATAATCTGTGTATTTTTACCAGTGTTTGACAAATGGGTAGAGAAATGGTTTGCCATAAAAAAGTAGAAATCAGTTTGGGGTCAAAGGAAGCAAAGCATCAGATTCTGAAAGAAACAGAAATTAAAAATCAAAAGTGAAAATAAGAAAAATGAGAGAGCGAAATTTTACAGAAATATTAGAGACAACAAACATAGGAAAAGGGTGAGAGAACAATACCACTGTTTTCTAAAAACCTTAAATTCTTTGTTTTTCTCTTGTTTTCATATATATGAACACATTTTAATTGTTCATTTCAAATCACTTAATACATGAGTGTTGTAGTCTACTTTTTGTACAAATACATTTAATTCTTTTCATAGTTGTTTTACATTTACATTAAAAAATTTCTATTTGAACCTTCATATATTTTAAAATATACATGTGAATAAATTCCTATTCATAGTCATACTGTGGGATACTTTTTATTTTTTTTAAAACTTACATATTTTTAATGAACTTATTTATTTTAAATATCTCTCAATTAAAAACAGCAAGCTAGATGAAGGAAGCTACTCATACAACCACTTGCCTAGTCCCAAACACATATCAGTAAACTTCTATATAGTTAGAATGCCCATTTTGAAACCACAGCAATTCACTTAGTATTTTACACATTCGTAAACACCATAAACACACACACATAAACCCCCTAAAACTTGGAAAAAAACCCCAAAGCTTTATATTCCCATCAATCCTTTTATCCTTTCTCATCATCAAATATACTGAACATTGTACACTCTCTTTTGGCCTCATTTTTCAATTTTATATTGCACGCATGTGCGCCCGCACACACACACATTTATTTACATGTGCACATGTATGTACATATGCTTTTCACTTAAATACATATGCATTTACATTCATTTCAGTGATTTAGTATTTAGGATACAGGTAACCCTTTGCTTGTTTGCATTAGTTTGCTATGAGAAGGCAATTCTATAGCTAAGAGTGAAAACAATGATGACAACTTATGTTGGAGACGATGTGGAATAAGGGGAACACTCCTCCACTGCTGGTAGGAGTGTAAACTTGTACAGCCACTTTGGAAATTAATATGGCAGTTTCTCAGATAGTTTGGAATCAATCTACCTCAAGACACAGCTATACCCTTGGCCATATACCCAAAGGATGTGCAATCATATCACAAGGATACTTGTTCAACTGGGTTCATAGCAGCTTTATTTGTAATAGCCAGAACCTGAAAACAGCCTAGATGCCTTTCAACCAAAGAATGTATGAGGACATGTGGAACATTTACACAATGGAGAATTACTCAGCTATTAACAAAAACAGTGACTTCATGAAATTTGCAGGCAAATGGATGAAACTAGAAAATACCATTCTGAGTGAGGCAACCCAGACCAAGAAAGACAAACATGAATTGCACTCACTCACAAGTGCACGGACTGAAATAGGCCCTCTGCATATGTGTGACAGTTGTGTAGCTTGGTGCAGTGGGTGGCTATTTGTTTGTTCTCGGCTGCTCAGTATCAAAATAATCACATAGAAACTGTATTAATTACAACTGCTTGGCCTATTAGCTTATGTGTATTTCTAGCTCACTCTTATCTCTTAAATTAACTGACTTTTATTATTTTATTTTTTATCATGAGGTTTGTGACCTACCGGCAAGGTACAAACTGGCAGTTTGCATCTTTCTCCTGTGGCAGCTCCATGGCATCTCTCTGACTCCACCTTTCTCCCCGCATTCAGTTTAGTGTGCCCCCCAGCTTTATTTTGCTAAGTCATTGGCCTAAACCGCTTTTTAATTCATTAACCAATAAAAGCAACACATAGACAAAAGGACTTCCCACATCAGCTTGGTTTGTTTGTAAGGCTCCTAGCAGTGAGATCAGGACTTTCTCTAGTGATCAGCTGGCTTTTGGGAAGCTGTTCCCCAAGCTGGATTACCTCCCTAGCCTTGATGCAGGGGGAGGAGTTTGGCCCTACCTCAACTTGGTGTGCTATGCTTTGTTCAAGCCCATGGGAGACCTGCCCCTTTCTGAATGGAGAAGGAAGAGTGGATGGGAAGAGAATTGAAGGAGAGAAGGGAGGAAAAACTGTGGTCAGTATGTAAAATAAATGAAAAAAGTTAATCAAATAAAATAAAATTTAAAAAAAGGAAAGCAGCCTGAGTAAGCCATGGGAGGCAAACCAATAAGCAGCACTCCTCCTCCTCCACGGTTTCTGCTTCATTTCCTGTTTCTAGGTTCCTGCCTTTTGAGAGTTCTGTCCTCACAGTTTTTGATGATGAATTGTTATATGGAATTATGAGTGAAATAAATCCTTTCCTCCTCAAAAAAAAGAAAGAAAGAAAAAGTAGTTCTACATTAAATGTATATATTTATCCTTTTATTTTGGTGGTATTGGACATAAAACCTATGACCTCCCATATACTGGGGCAAGTAGCTAAAACTGAGCAATAGTCCCATCCTGAATGTTCTTGATTAAAAAACAATCATATACATATAAAATAGGAAAGGTTTATATACTTCAAACTTGCAACCCATGGGCTGCATGTAGCTGCATACTGCCAAGTAATGCTGTGATGTAGCCAAATAAAAAACTGAAATTACTTAAAGTTATGAGATTCTTTGTTTTTTTTTCCAACTGGATTCTATACATCTAAAGTATGAACTGTGTCAATATCAAAAGTTTAGCCAGAGTTGGAAAACAGAGATTGTAATACACAAATCTGAGGATATTTTGGAAGGTGTGATGCAAATAGCTAGTCAAGGTAAAAATTATTCTATTATTCTTATAAACTTCAATGGCATACTCATCTAAATATAGTTCCAGAAATTGATGGCATCAATGGGCTGATGTTCTTCAAGTCTCCATCCCTAGAGTATAAGGGAATGCAGACATGGGCCCAAGTTACTGGAGGGTGGGCAATCAGAGTACTTACTTTTCTACTTAGTCCCCTAACAAGGATGATACATTAAGTAAGGAGACTACAGGTATATAAAGTGCAGCATTTAATGACAAAATAGGAAATGGGATGTCCTCATGATAGCTGCATACTACCACTAAAACCAGAGAAAACACTGGGCCCAGTACAGTTATCAAGCTAACAAAATGAAACTGTAAAAATCTAAAACTCTAGTAGCCATAAAGTAATTCAAAATTATGTTATTTGCAAAAAAAGATGGAAAAGAACTACAGAGACCATTATGTTAATCAAAATAAGCCATACTAAAATATGCAAGTATCATGTCTTTTTTTCTTGTATACAGAAATTAGTTTGTGTGTGTGTGTGTGTACGCATGTGTTGGAAAGAAGAGATATTTGCAAAAAGGAAAGGGATCCACAGAAGAAAAGTGAAAATAATGAGTAATGGGGAGTGAATATGAGTAATATATGATTACATGCACATGAACATGGCATAATGAAATCCATTGCAAATACTAAAGATAATAGAAACAAAATAATTTTTAACAAAACTCATCCCAATTAGTGAAACTTACTAGAGATTTTTCTTTCAGGATATGAAAACAGAAACTCTTAGCAGACAATTTAAATAATTTGAAATATAAAGGAAATGAACTAGTCATTGGACAAAGTACAGAGCCGTTCCCTAATTATGTAGTTAATGTTACACTGTCACCTTAATAAAACCTATTAATTGATATGGAAAGTAATTGATATGTTAATTGTTATGAGAAGTACCACCTAAATTGTGGATGAAACGATCCTCTTTACAGAGGATTCTGAACTATATAGAATAAAGAAGTCAAGCTGAGCACTAACTTGCATTTATCAATATCAATTTTTTGACTGTTGGTGCAGTGTGACCAGATGTTTTAAGTTCCTGCCACCTTCACTTACCTACTGTGATGGATGGTAACCCTGAACTATGAGCCACATCAAACACATTTTCTGTGAAGTTGCTTTTGTCTAGGTATTTTAGATAGAAAAACAAAACAGGTATAAATACAAAATAATATAAAATAATACATTTTGTATCAAAATACAATTTTAGAATGAAAACATTATGGTAACAAATAGTATTCAGGAAAATCAAATGTAGAAAGACTTGAGAAAATTCTCCAAGAATGTAGAATAAATGGTTAGGGATAAGCATCATATACAAAGATGTAAAGTGGAATTATTAAGAGGAATCAGAATTCTTTGAAGAGTAAAAGGATTAATGAAGGAGCAACAATGGATAAATAATAAGAAAACACCCTGTGAACTTAGGCTAATTAAGTTTGAGGTAATCTCCTTGACTGGGAAAAATAATGTTTGTTCATGCTTCTAAGAGAAATACATACTTTAACCAGTCTATTTCTTTTGACATTTTCCAAATATTAAAGACGAAATCAGCATTTCTTCCCTTGGGCAAAGAGATAAGAAGATGAAAAAATATCAGCTGGCACTTGGATAGACAATTACTGTGATTCTTTGAAGGGTGTATAAGAAGAATGCTAAAAAAATCTGAAAGGACAGCAAAAGCCTAAATGTAAGGTTAGTAGTTTCCTACCAAAAGCATATATGTTAAGAATCAGGTAAGCTACTTAAATTGTAGAAATAATACCACAACTGTTTTTTGTTAAGCTATAATAATATCAAACTAACAACAGATGTCAAAATTTCTGATCACACACACACACACCACACACACACACACACACACACACACACATACATACCCATATATGTGTGTTGATGACATGTTAACTAATTTAAGCAATAATTAATGAAATATAGTCTCCTATAGAAATACAGACTTTCTATCATGTTTCTTGCCTTTCTGGGTTATGAATTATCTATTAGGTGACAATGTTCTTTTCAAATTAAATTTAACAGAGGAGCAGTATGGTTAATATATGCTGAATATTTGCATTAATTCTGTATGTCATACTTATTTCCAATGTTGACAGGGTGATAAACTAGAAATCAAATCTTATTTTAATTATCACACATTATTTCTTCTTCCTATGAAAGAGATTTAGTTATGAACCTATTACCTGAAAATGATGAAACAGCATCTTAAGTATGAAAGAATAATTTTTTAGATAAAAGGTATAAACTATGATATCAGATAAAGCCCTATTTCTCTTTAAATAGATAAGATTGGCTTAGAACTACATTTTGCTCCCTGACCAAGATTTTACCATTATTATTTTTTTTATTTTCAAAGTATAGGGTTAGATTGTAAATAATGGAAGTATCTCATATTTCCATAGTGACTAAAGGTTCCTTTCCCATTCTCCATTTGTTCAAATGATGGATTGCTCTAGTCTCCTAGGGACACAATCCATGCTCATATATAATGAAAACATATGTGTGGTTATTTAGCTTCTTCTCTCGAAAAAGAAAAATAAAGGAAAAAAGTCACACAAAGTCTGCTATAATAGAGCTCTTCCAAGAAAAAGGGGTTTGGCAAGTGTATTTGTAGAAATAATGAAAAGAATCCTTGTGGAAGAGGTACAAACAAGATTAGAGGGAGAAGGAAAGCTAAGGGTCTTCAATCAACCTAACTCCTGGTGCTCAGGAAAGCAAAAGTGGGTTTCTTTTCTGCAGCCAGCAAGGATCTGGGTTTACTTTACAGTAAAAAAAAAAAAAAAAAAAAAAAAAAAAAAAAAAAAAACAAAAAAAAAAAAAAAAAACCTGATTAATTTAAGAGGAACCTAATACTTGTGACAATGACATTTGAAGATCTAAGAGATTTCAAGTCACCCTTATGTAGACCTTATCCCTATGGTAAGTAACTGAGATTTTAAGTTTTTAAATTTTCTGAAAAAAATCTTTTAATTATACTTGGGCCAACAAATGGTGTAGTTACTGAGCACAGATGTTGCTTTCTTTTATTTACTTATAGTTTTAAATGGTTCCCTTAGGCCCTCAAAATTACTTCACACCTTCCTTTCTCCCAAGATGTGGAACTTCTATCACTTACATAACTAGGTATTAGATATGTACTGAGAACATTTAATTAATATTGATACAAATATTCCTGCTGTGCAATGCACCCAGCTGATAGAAACTAGATAGCTATCTATTTCCATTTCTCTCAAGCTCTGTTTAGCTGATAGATGCAGGTGCAGATCAGAATACACCTGAGTCAATCTTAGTCACAGCTGAGTGTTTTTGTAACAGTCAGTAAACACTGCACCTGTTTGCAGTGCTCTAATCTGGCAACAACTGCTGTCTGCAAAGCATGTATTAAAACAAAACCTTTCCTTCACTTTACTTGCTGAATCAAATTGATTTGGTTTGTACATCAATTCCAGATAAAGGTTTGAGTTTCCTCATTGTAGATAGAGTTTTATCATTCAAACATATCTACTAAGTACATGAAAGTAGCCCCACTGTACTAATTTATCTTGAGACTAAATATGAACCCATAAAACTACCAATCAGCTTTGAACCTACAGGTATGAAGGCCTCCAGGACACTTTGGAATTCTGCTGTGTATTTCGTGAATCTGCTTTTTTGAACAACACTAAAGAGCTTAAAGCCTGGACTTTGAAGCTTCTTCATCAACATAAAATTGTCAGACCTGTGTCTTAACCAGAATTCTGAGACCATAATTTAATAAGGATTATGTCATAAAATGACCTCAACATTTGGTGATAGTTTTATGTAAAATTGGAAAATGAATTTCCCCAAGATCATGGAAAATAGTCAAACGTACACTTCAGACTGACTACAAAAACCTTAAAATTCAACCAATAAGTTATAAAGATAGGTTACTAACAGTCTTTCTTACAACAACATATTGACTCTATCTCTATCCTTTCTGTAGTTTGGATGTAGCATGGGTGTGACTCACAAAGTTCTATATGCCCAAACTTGATTTCTAATGCAACAGTTGAGAAGTAATGGCTATTATAGAAATAGGACCTATTAGAAAATGATTAGGTCATAAGGACACAACTTTTAGAAGATATTAATATATTGGGAGCAAATTAATGCCTAGGAGAGCAGGTTGTTATGAAAGATTGATTCTATGCCTTTAGCAGTCTCTTGCTCCTTATTTCACTAAATGATGTCTTTCTCTTGGACTCACTTCTGCAAAGTGAATGCTATATACTGTCATGCTATGATGACGACTCAAAGTCCTCATAAGAGGCCAATTGGATGGGGCTTCCCAATCTCCCACTTGTAGCCATGCTATCCTACCTCGTTCTGACAGATCTCCATGGCTTACCATTATAAAGGCAGATCCTACAGTTTGGGTTACATGGTTACAGAGAAATGTTTAAGAGTTGTTTAAGGATTTTGAAAGACAATTCTAATTTGACTTGGAAACATTTTGTTCTTTTAAACAGAGGTTTTCTGTGTAGCCCTGGCTGGCCTGGAACTCAACTTATATAGGCTGGCCTAAAAACCGAGGATTCATTTGCCTCTGCCTCCTGACTGCTGTAATTAAAGGCATGCCTCACTACACCCAGTTGACATGAAAACTTTTATCACAGGACTGGGGGTATATCTCAGTGGTAGAACACTTTCCTAAGCATACATGAAGCCCTAAGTTCAATTCCTGATATAACAAATAATTAAAACTCTTCAATTTCAATTCAATACAAAGATGTTCTGTTAAGTTCTTTCCTCTAAGTATAACATGACCATTAGCAATACCTTGAAATCAGAGAAGTTATGATTGTCCCTTTGCAAAATTTGCCATGCATTGTTGTTTTGAATGAGAATGACCCCATAGGCTCACAGATATTGGCACTATTAGGATATGTGGCCTTGTTGGAGTAGGTATGGCCTTGTTGGAGGAAGTGTATCACTGGGGGTGGGCTTTGAGGTTTCAAATGCTCGACAGGTCCAGTGTTACTCTCTCTTCCTGCTGCCTGAGGATCGGATTAGAACCCTCAGCTACCTCTCCAGCACCATGTCTGCCTGTATGCTGCCATGCTTCTTGCCCTGATGATATTGGACTAGGCCTCTGACCTTATAAGCCAGTCACAATTAAATGTTTTTCTTTTTAAGAGTTGCCTTGGTTATGGTGTCTCTTCACAACAATAAAAACTCTAACTAAGACAGCATACTAACATTCACTTATGAAGGGGTGCTAATTAGGAGTAAAGGACAATGTAGTACAATGCAACAACTGTACATAAGGGGCAGAGGTATTCCAAATTGACATAGGACATGTGAGGACCTACTCTTTTCAGGGTTATATAATTGGTTAGTAACTGGTGAGGAAGGGGTTCTTGTTTGTCCCGGCTGCCCAGAACTGAAATAATCACACAGAAACTATATTGTTTGAGACACTGGTTGGCCCATTAGCTCTAGCTTTTTATTGGTTAACTCTTACATCTTAATTTAACCCATATCTATTAATCTGTGTATCAGCATGTGGCTGTGGCTTACTAGCTAAGGATTCAGTGTGTCTGTCTCCTACAGCTGCTTCATGTCTTCTCCCTCACTCCGCCTTCCTTCTCCCAGCATTCAGCTTAGCTTTCCCTGCCTAACTAAGTTCTACCTTGCTATAGGTCAAGCCAGTTCCTTTATTAACCAATGGATTTTAGAGCATACAGAGTGGAATCCCACAAGTAATTGTTGGAGACTTTTTTCTGCTATTGATATCCATTAGTTACCATTAGGCAATCCTTCACTTAGGTACCTAGGCACTTGTAAGTAACTCCAATGAAACTCACTGGTTCACCAAACTAGACTTGGAATGATGACTTTTTTGTCTTCGATGTACTGAATGGATATATGTGTGAATTTTCCTAGGAAATGATAAAACTTTCTTACACTCATGCCTCTCATTAAGTTCAAGCCTAACTTATGGTTTAGGAGCATGAAGTAGAGACATGAAAATGACCTGAGTTTAAGCTTTTACTCTACACAGTTCCTTAGAGTCAGAGCAGGAGTGATGATTGAGAAGGGGAGACAAATATTTATTTAGCTATGAGACTTAGAGTAAATTTGTATAACTATACTATTATATTTCCAACCTTGTATAACCATAGTGTTTTAGGGGTTTAAATATGTCTCTAATTGATTAGCAGCTGCAATTACTCAAAAATGCAAGTTTTTTTCTGTATGTTTCAATTAATGAAGCTCTTGCTTAAACCCTTTGAACATATAAGGCAATGAGTATGAACTTAACTTTTCACTTTTGCTGTTCTACAAATGGAAGAAACCTTTAAATTAAAATTTAACCGTAAACAACATGTGGAAATATGGGATGACCAATGAGGATCAGTAACTACCCAGGTAACTTTAAATAAAGTCAAAGCCATGGTTATAGAAATTATATATGCCTCAAAGGATTGCACTGAAGTTCTAGGGATAGATTCTAGAGCCCAATTATGTGAATTAGAATCTTCATACTATGTCTTTAGTTGAATAACTTGTTCATGAGATTCTTCTTTTTAATATTGGCTACTGTCTCTCTAACCATGCATAGCAGAATGTTTGAGCAGTAGTCCCATCACATACTTGATGTGCAAATTTGGATGAATCACATCTTTACCAGTTTGATGTTTTGTGAAAGTGGATAATAGTACTTTCATTACATGGTATAAATCATTTATTGAGGTAGCAAATATATAATATTCCACAAATCTTAGGTATGGTCCTTCATTAAATGCTGTTTTTGGAAAATTCACAAAGAATTTGAGTGTTTATAATTAGGATAAAAACATAGTGCTTCAGTTTCAGCTTGAAGAATAAAGTTTAAATATTGAAAAACAGTATACGAATGAAGATTATATGCTGAAACACAATCTTCCCAAAATGGGTGGAAATGATTTTGTAAAACATGTAATTAGCAAAACCTTCATAGTACAATGGAGGTGACACCTTCATGATTAACTGAAAACATTTTTGACAACATACTTAATTTCCTAGAACTGAAAATTCTATTGCATAGCCAGTTAAGCCAGCTTAAATATTAAAAAAAATTCTTTAGTTACTTCTGTATCTCAGTTTTAGCTAAGTTGTTTGTCCCTAGGACCATGAAAATACATTTGAGGTATTTTTATAGCTCTGATACTTGTAATATGTTCATACTAAAAATAATTCTGATTAGAGATTTGTAACTTCAATATCAAGAAACTTTGGAAATTTTCAGGAATTAGTTTATAAGAATTGTATTCTGAATCACCTGATATGGTTATTACGAAGCAACATTAGTAGAAATGACCCAATAATTAAGAAGGTTTCCAATTATTTGTATATATTCTTTGGCAATATGGTGAAAGTAAAAATACCTAAATGTGATTTAGGAAGTTATTATTGAACAAGTCACTGTTGTAATTTATTCCACATTCCTACACGCTAAGGAAAAAGCTCATCCAATGTTAAAAGCATCTGTTATTTACAGCTTGAGAACAATTTTTTAAGGGTTAAAAAAAAGAGAACAGAGAAAACCATGATTTGTAAACAGTCATATGCAGGTGAAGGGGGAGTGAAAAGGCTGAATAGGCCTGTGAAAGCTTGTCTGGGCTATGGTAAGTATTAAGAATAAAAGAAGGCAAAACAAAAAAGGAACAGTTAGGCTTTTCTGAGTTAGTAAATCATCTTAGCACAAGTATATAAATATAGTTCCTTAAGCTACTGCACAAAGGGTGGGTGTTGTGGGATAATGCTTTTGTACACTGTGAAAGATTTGTCACTTGTATTGATTTAATAAAATGCTGAATGGCCAGTAGACAGGCAGGAAGTATCAGTAGGGCAACCAGACTAAGAGAATGTCAGATGCAGAGGAAGTAAGGTAAAAAGGTGTTGGAAGGAGGCCACTTGGTCATTCCCAGCTGCTCAGCCCTGAAGTAATCACACAGAAACTGTACTAATTAAATTATTGCTTGGCCAGTTAGCTCTAGCTTCTTATTGGCTAACTCTTACATCTTAATTTAACCTATCTCCATTAATCTGTGCATCACCGTGAGGTCAAGGCCTACTAGGAAATTTTCAGCATGTCTATCTCTGGCAGCAGATCCATGGCATCTCTCTGACTCTGCCTTCTTCCTCCCAGCATTCAGTTTATTCTTCCCCTGCCTATCTAAGTTATACCCTACCAGGCCAAGGCAGTTTCTTTATTCATTTAATGGTAATCACAGCACACAGAGGGGACTCCCACATCAAGAAGGCCTCACTCTGAAAATGTACTATGCCAAGTGGCTAAACATAGACAAGAATAATGTGTTAATTTAAGTTGTAAGAGCTAGTTAATAATAAGCTGGAGCTAATAGGCCAAACAGATTATACTTAATATAAGCCTCTGTATGTTTCTTTGGAACTAAACCAGTGTGGGACCAGGAGGGACAGAAACATCTGTCTACAGGCAGGGCTTCTGTGAAGGGTACAATATCTCCTTTGAAGGATAATTATTTCCCCATGTATTTAGCATAGCTTAAGGTGAATCACCTTCCTGAATGGATGTCTCTTGTCCATGTGCTTAACAGTTCCAGCTTAATTGACTTTTTTCATATATGTTTTAGTATTTCTTAAACAAATATAATTGTTTTGATGAAAGTCTACCCTCCAATACTTTCCCTTCATTACTGAATTATTCTTTCTCTTTTTTTGTGGTGTTTTGGACAGGGTTTCTTTGTAGCATTGAAGCCTGTTCTGGAACTTGCTCTGTAGACCAGGCTGGACTTGAACTCACAGAAATAAGCCTACCTTTGCCTCCCAAGTGCTGGGATTAAAGATATGTGCCATCACCACCCAATCCCTCCACTATTTTTACCATCCATTTTTTCTCCAAACTTAATGTTCTTTTTTCTGTTTTGTTTTGTTTTCTTTCAAGACAGGGTTTCACTATGGAGATCTGGCTGTCCTGGAATTTACTATGTAGACCAGGCTGACCTCAAAATCACGGAGATAAACTCTCTTCTGCCTCTTGTGTGCTGGTCTTAAAGGCATGCAGCACTAGCCTGATTCACATGCTGTTTTTGTAAACTCACTGAGTTCAGTTTGTGATACTAATATGTACATAAGTGTAAGACCATTCACTGGAACATGGGATGCCTATAAAGCACTATGCCCCCTAACAGAACTTAACCTCTTTAACCTAGTAGCTGTCAATTGCCAATAGCTCCTCAGAAAGAAGTGGAAACTCCTGAATACCTCAGGCCTAAGGGTATTTTTTTTAAATTTAATTCTTATTTATTATACTATCTTTTCCTTTAATAGCTGCAAAAATCTAAGTACTCTGGTTTATATTGCATCTCTTTCAATCCATCTGTGGTTTTCTCAATTTGCCAACCTCAAATACCCAATTCTTTTATTTTATAAAACGCATGAGAAATCAACACACTCAAGTTGGCTACTTCTATAAGTTAATGCTCCAGAGATTCAAAAAGAGATGTTATTTACAGGAGTTCTACCTCTGCCATAAAAAGAAAATTTAATAAGTCTAGGTCAAATAAAGGAGACATAGCTTAACACTTTATGAGCAGAAACTTATGTTACATTAATTACATCTACAAGTTAATAAAATTGTTTTTGTCTTAACTGTTAGCTGTATCATATGATTATAGCTATTTTAATTTGTTGGCCATAATTTAGATAAGCATATACACATACATTCATTATATACTTAGGTACCCATGTATCTGTCAGTTGTCAGCAAACTGTTCTGTTTAGAGAACTAACTTTCTGGTCCCACGGAGCCGAGCGGAGCAGAGCGGGCAACCCTCAGTAAGCCTGCCCTTGGGACTCGGAACCTCACCCAACCAGCTTCCGCAGATTCATCTGGACCCTGGTAAGTGGGTCCCAGCCCGTCCCCGAGGCCTTCTGGCCACTTAAGGCCCCCTCTACTGGCTTTGCTGCTTATCCCAACCCTGCTCGCCCCCAGGCATCCCATCTCATCTGCGTGGTCCCAACTGCACCCGAACTCAGCCTATCTGGGCTGAGGCCTTGGGGGAAGGGCGAATCCTCTCCCAGAGGCCCTCCTTTGTCCCACGGAGATGAGCGGAGCAGAGCGGGCAACCCTCAGTAAGCCTGCCCTTGGGACTGGGAACCTCGCCCAACCAGCTTCCGCAGATTCATCTGGACCCTGGTAAGTGGGCCCCAGCCCGTCCCCGAGGCCTTCTGGCCACGTAGGGCTCCCCTCTACTGGCTTTGCTGCTTATCCCAACCCTGCTCTCCCCCGTGCATCCCTTCTCATCTGCGTGGTCCCAACTGCACCAGAACTCAGCCTATCCGGGCTGAGGCCTTGGGGGAAGGGCGAGTCCCCTGCTAGAGGGCCTCCTTTATCCCACGGAGCAAAGCAGAGCAGAGCAGACATCTCTCAGTAAGCCCGCCTTTGGGACTGGGAACCCCTGGGCGAGGAAGGAGCACAACCAGCTTCCGCAGATTCATCCAGACCCCGGGAGCCGAGCAGAGCCGAACAGAGCAGAGCTGGCAACTCTCAGAAGAGATGGTCAGGCGCCAATCAAAGAATTCGTCCAACAACCTGAAAAGCAACATGATAACACCAGAATCGAGCGATTATGGAACAGGAAAGCCTGAGCAACCTATCCCAGATGAAGTCGAAGAAATTGACTTTAAACGTAGCTTTATGAAAGTTATAGAGTCCTTTAAAGAAGAGGTGAAAAACTCCTTTATCGAAAGGGATGAGAAAACTAACAAAAAGTTAGAAGAAATGAATAAATTCCTCAAAGATA